>JAPXFY010000019.1:73980210-74052710 GCA_030674185.1 Monoplex corrugatus
ATGAACAAGTCATTACGAAACCATCTCTATTTTTCTTTTCAGAAAAAAAAGAGAGACTGAAAATGAATAAAGACTCTCTTCTTTTCGCTCACATAAACAGCAAGTAAAAAAAATTAAAGCAACTTATCTACACACACACAAAGTACATACTGACTAAAATCATCCATCAGGTGATAAACAGACACGTCTTCACTCTATCAAATCAATCATCTAACCAGTTTATTTTCTGTACTGAGGTACAACACAACCCACCATCAAAAACTTTTCCACAAATTTTACACACACACACACACACACACACACACACACACTCACTCTCTCTCTGACAATGAAGCCTACACATAGCAAGTCTCAATTTAGCATAACTGATATTTACAACAAAATGAAGAAAAAACAATAAAAGATTCCCCCTGGGTAGCATTAAGAAAAACAGTCCATCACAGACATTGATCAACAGGACCAGTTAGTTGTCCTGGCACTTAAATATTTTGATAACATTCAATCAAAGTATATATACACCCATTCTCAATACAACTACGTATTCTGTCTGAAAGAACACATTTTAAACGATACAAAGTGTTCCCTAGGGATATTGCTGTTACTGATGATTAAATATGATGACTGATTGTAGTAACACAACTACACCACAGTATCAATACTATAGCAAACAGGGACAGACAGACAGACAGACAGACAGACAGACAATCCTCTGTACTCAGCAGACAGACAGACAGACAATCCTCTGTACTCAGCAGACAGACAGAAGACAGACAATCCTCTGTACTCATCTGACAGACAGACAGACAATCCTCTGTACTCACAGACAGACAGAAGACAGACAATCCTCTGTACTCATCTGACAGACAGACAGACAATCCTCTGTACTCAGCAAACAGACAGAAGACAGACAATCCTCTGTACTCAACAGACAGACAGACAAGGGAGCCCCAGTCCTTGTGGAACATGAACTACATGGTAATATCATCACTTAAGTGGAGATCACTAGAAAAGGGAGAAAATAAGGAAGAAAAAATGGTGCAACCGTTCTATAATTTCCCTTTTTATACAAAAATTAATTCAAAAAAAAAAGAAAAAGAAAGAAAGAAAGAAAAGAAACATTTGTTTCTAAGAAACATTTCTCACTGCCTATCTTCATGCAATGAGAAATGTATACAGATCTACAACTCCATAATTTTATCTTTTTCTCTTTTTTTTGGTTGTGTTAAACAAAGGCACAAAATACAATTTTATCTTTTTCTTTTTTTGGGTTGTTAGACAAAGGCACAAAATAAAGTTTTAATACAGACAAAAAGTAAAATGGAACTAGATCTATGCTTATCTGACAGAATTCATGCCTGTATCTGTTGTAAGGCAGAATAAAATGGCCTCAATTTGTCAGTGAGACTATCTTCAGTCCATTAGGAAAAATACAAAAAAAAAGAACTAAGTTCAAGATCTTATATCACTTCAAACAATGAACAGAGTTTTTGAAACATCACTTGGTGACTTATCGTCTCATTTCAAAATGACGCACGTCCTAAGGAAGCCGCAATGTGTTTACACACCCACCATCATTCTTTATGTCACATATCAACAGCCTCCTGGCCTTCTTTGCCAAGGGAGATGAGACAAGCGAAGGAAAGAAGGTTTTTCCTGAGCAGGGGTAAATTCATTAAACGTTTAAGGAAGCGATTATCCATGTTTATGTAAGAACAACAGTTGTTTGGGACTGTAAGACCCTATTTTCCTTTCATATGTTTTGTCAATTTCTTCACCCTTTCACTACCGCAGCCTGTCTGCAAGTTGCAAAAACTTTAACCCTTTCACTCCCTCACCCTATCCATCAGACTCCTGCTGGAAGCTGGTGGATAGGGTGAGGGATTGAAAGGGTGAAGTTTTTGCTTTGCTATTATGGCCGACAATGCAGGGCGCTGGTGGATGGCGTGAAGGAGTTAAAAGGGTGAAGTTTTTGCTTTGTATTATGGCCGACAATGCAGGGCGCTGGTGGATGGCATGAGGGAGTTGAAAGGTTAAAGTTCAGCTTCTGTTGGAAGTGGAACACGCACAAAACCACTCTCTTGCTGTACTGTGGTGATATTCTGTTCACTGCTGAAGCCATAAATAAATAAATACATACTGAAGAAGACAATAAGAAATAACAACAGAAAACAATGTTTATTCTTAACCTTACAAAGACATTCGTTTTTCTGACACTTTTGATAGTTTTTGTGTCAGACAGTGTACTCATGAAGCGATACAGAGGGTCTACAATATCAGTCAATGGGAAACTAAAAAAGCATCATACGAAATAAAACGTGACTTGCAACAAGGGCAGTGATAAGACTGTCACACATGGGAAACATGTTTCTGATTGTCAAAAGTTCCTGAACAAATGTCTTTCACACACATGAAAAATGCTGTCTATTGTTGTCCCTGTGACCTGGACGCCTCACATTTCACACTGACCCGTCCGTCACTCCTCCATGGGTCACAGCTTTAACCCAAATCTGTAAAGAGCTCGGGGGGGGGGGGGGGGGGGGGGAGAACTCATGTCCACACATTTTTGTCACACACACACACACACACACAAACTCACACACACACAAACTCTCACACACACACACACACACACACACACACACACACACAAACCAACTCACACACACACACACACAACTCACAAACACACACACACAATTCACACACACACACATCTGGCCAATATGATATAATCACTGTTTCTGTGAAATAGGGAAAATGAAAAACAATGCACAGAATAAAACCAATGTGTGTGATAGACAAAAATAAAAAAAACAAAGCAAACTGAAGCTGATAATTCATTATTATAAACACACATGCACTCACAACAAAACAAATCAATGCAAAACGTCCAACCCAGATACAGAAAAACTCTTACTGAACATTCTACCAGCAGACAAAAACCTGCAGTTTTTACTATGCAAAGGCTGTTAACAAGGACTCAAGAGAGTTAGTGCACAAGTGTTTTACCTTTTCCACCTGTACACAAGTGTTTTACCTTTTCCACCTGTACACAAGTGTTTTTTACCTTTTCCACCTGTACACAAGTGTTTATTTTACCTTTTCCACCTTACACAAGTGTTTTTTACCTTTTCCACCTGTACACAAGTGTTTACTTTTACCTTTTCCACCTGTACACAAGTGTTTTACCTTTTCCACCTGTACACAAGTGTTTTTTACCTTTTCCACCTTACACAAGGTGTTTTTACCTTTTCCACCTGTACACAAGTGTTTTTTACCTTTTCCACCTGTACACAAGTGTTTTATTAAAAACCTTTTCCACCTGTACACAAGTGTTTTTATCTTTTCCACCTGTACACAAGTGTTTTTTACCTTTTCCACCTGTACACAAGTGTTTACTTTTATACCTTTTCCACCTGTACACAAGTGTTTCTTTTACCTTTTCCACCTGTACACAAGTGTTTTTATCTTTTCCACCTGTACACAAGGTTACTTTTACCTTTTCCACCTGTACACAAGTGTTTTACCTTTTCCACCTGTACACAAGTGTTTTATACCTTTTCCACCTGTACACAAGTGTTTTACCTTTTCCACCTGTACACAAGTGTTTTTTACCTTTTCCACCTATACACAAGTGTTTACTTTTACTTTTCCACCTGTACACAAGTGTTTTTTACCTTTTCCACCTGTACACAAGTGTTTTATCCTTTTCCACCTGTACACAAGTGTTTTACCTTTTCCACCTGTACACAAGTGTTTTTTACCTTTTCCACCTGTACACAAGTGTTTTATCCTTTTCCACCTGTACACAAGTGTTTTTACTTTTCCACCTGTACACAAGTGTTTTATCTTTTCCACCTGTACACAAGTGTTTTTTACCTTTTCCACCTGTACACAAGTGTTTTTTTAAATTTCTTTTCCACCTGTACACAAGTGTTTTACCTTTTCCACCTGTACACAAGTGTTTTTTTAACCTTTTCCACCTGTACACAAGTGTTTTACCTTTTCCACCTGTACACAAGTGTTTTACCTTTTCCACCTGTACACAAGTGTTTTACCTTTTCCACCTGTACACAAGTGTTTTTACAAATTTTACCTTTTCCACCTGTACACAAGTGTTTTACCTTTTCCACCTGTACACAAGTGTTTTACCTTTTCCACCTGTACACAAGTGTTTTACCTTTTCCACCTGTACACAAGTGTTTTATCTTTTCCACCTGTACACAAGTGTTTTACCTTTTCCACCTGTACACAAGTGTTTTACCTTTTCCACCTATACACAAGTGTTTTACTTTTCTCCACCTGTACACAAGTGTTTTACCTTTTCCACCTGTACACAAGTGTTTTACCTTTTCCACCTGTACACAAGTGTTTTACCTTTTCCACCTGTACACAAGTGTTTTACTTTTACCTTTTCCACCTGTACACAAGTGTTTTTTACCTTTTCCACCTGTACACAAGTGTTTTTTTACGACACAGTTTATTTTCCACCTGTACACAAGTGTTTTATCTTTTCCACCTGTACACAAGTGTTTTATCTTTTCCACCTGTACACAAGTGTTTTACCTTTTCCACCTGTACACAAGTGTTTACTTTTAACCTTTTCCCACTGTACACAAGTGTTTTTTACCTTTTCCACCTGTACACAAGTGTTTACTTTTCTTTTCACCTGTACACAAGTGTTTTACCTTTTCCACCTGTACACAAGTGTTTATTTACTTTTCCACCTGTACACAAGTGTTTTATCTTTTCCACCTGTACACAAGTGTTTTTACCTTTTCCACCTGTACACAAGTGTTTTACCTTTTCCACCTGTACACAAGTGTTTACTTTTAACCTTTTCCACCTGTACACAAGTGTTTTATCTTTTCCACCTGTACACAAGTGTTTTATCTTTTCCACCTGTACACAAGTGTTTTACTTTTCCAACCTGTACACAAGTGTTTTACCTTTTCCACCTGTGCAAGAGGTGTTTGCAATTGTGGGATGATGGTAATCACAGCCCAACAGCACAGTATGCTACTGTGAGGTTCACCTGGTGCTTAACCCCTTCACTGCTAATGCTTTTGGCTACAGTGTATAATACCCAGGGGAAAAAATGAAAAAATTATACTTACAATTTTTGTTTGCTAATATGTCCAGAACTATGGAAGTGCATCAAAGGATTCAGAAATGAACAAAGATTGTTCTCATAACAATAGAGTTTGCAAATACTTAACCAGACAATCCACACTCTTTCTGAAATGTCATACTTATTTTGTTTACATATGCTCTCTCTCTCTCTCTCTCTCCTCTCTCTCTCTCCTCTCTCTCATGTTCTCTACTTCTCTTACCCATCCACTCTCTTCTCTCTCTCTTTTTCGTTTCTATCTCTCTCTCTCTCTCTCTCTCTCTCTCTCTCTCTCTCTCTCTCTCTCTCTCACTCACACACACACACAACACACACACACACACACACACACACACACACACACACACACACACACACACACACACACACACACAACACAAACAGTGACACATCACACACACATTTCACTTTTCCATGACCATAGGTAAAAGATCTACTACAGAAAGAATGAACACACCAAACAATGCATGCAATAAAAATTCAAACAACAACATATGTCAGAGGTTGTTAATCTATATCAGTCACATCCACTCCACAAGTTCCAGATCAAAATCTGCGTCACTGATACTGAATTCATTAAGTCTCCCTCTGCCCTGACCAAAACCTTCATCACTACTATCAGCACTATGAAAAACTTCTTCCCATACTTTTCAACTGTAAGTAGTCACGGATTCATCTGTCGAAATTCAAGGACAGAAGCTTGCAAAAAAGCTAATGTCGCAAGTAACTGTATTTGCCATACTCGGCAAAGATAGAACCGTCAGGGGAGTTAAATCTTGCAACATAGCAGTTAATATTTCTGCCATGCTTCACCCTTTGATTCCCGCACCCTGTCCACCAGTATGTCGCGTTATCAACCCTGCTAGCAAAGCAACAACTTAACCCTTTGACTCCCTAATCCCATCCACTAGCTTCCCGCAGGAGGCTGGTCAATAGGGTGAGGGAGTCAAAAGATCAAGTTTTTGCAGCTGGTGGATAGTGTGGGAGTCACAGGTGTCACAAAACGCTGTCACTACTTTATCTATGGCAGTCAAGTCCACAGTGGGGACACAAAACACTGTCGCTACTTTATGGCAGTCACAGGTGTCACAAAACGCTGTCACTACTTTATCTATGGGAGTCACAAGTGTCACAAAACATTGTCACTACTTTATGGCAGTCACAGGTGTCACAAAACGCTGTCGCTACTTTATCTATGGCAGTCACAGGTGTCACAAAACAGCTGTCACTACTTTATCTATGGAGTCACAAGTGTCACAAAACATTGTCACTACTTTATGGCAGTCACAGGTGTCACAAAACCTGTCACTACTTTATCTATGGAGTCACAGGTCACAAACATTGTCACTACTTTATGGCAGTCACAGGTGTCACAAAACATTGTCATACTTATGGCAGTCACAGGTGTCACAAAACACTGTACTACTTTATCTATGGCAGTCACAGGTGTCACAAAACACTGTCACTACTTTTATGGCAGTCACAGGTGTCACAAAACACTGTCACTACTATTATGGCAGTCACAGGTGTCACAAAACATTGTCACTACTTTATGGCAGTCACAGGTGTCACAAAACGACTGTCACTACTTTATGGCAGTCACAGGTGTCACAAAACACTGTCACTCTTATCTATGGCAGTCACAGGTGTCACAAAACACTGTCACTACTTTATCTATGGCAGTCACAGGTGTCACAAAACATTGTCACTACTTTATCGGCAGTCACAGGTGTCACAAAACATTGTTCCTACTTTATCTATGGCAGTCACAGGTGTCACAAAACACTGTCACTACTTTATCTATGGCAGTCACAGGTGTCACAAAACACTGTCGCTACTTTATCTATGGCAGTCACAGGTGTCACAAAAACATGTCACTACTTTATCTATGGCAGTCACAGGTGTCACAAAACATTGTCACTACTTTATGGCAGTCACAGGTGTCACAAAACATGTCACTACTTTATGGCAGTCACAGGTGTCACAAAACACTGTCACTACTTTATGGCAGTCACAGGTGTCACAAAACACTGTCACTACTTTATGGCAGTCACAGGTGTCACAAAACATGTCACTACTTATCTATGGCAGTCACAGGTGTCACAAAACATTGTCACTACTTTATGGCAGTCACAGGTGTCACAAACTGTCACTACTTTATGGCAGTCACAGGTGTCACAAAACACTGTCACTACTTTATCTATGGCAGTCACAGGTGTCACAAAACACTGTCACTACTTTATCTATGGCAGTCACAGGTGTCACAAAACGCTGTCGACTACTTTATCTATGGCAGTCACAGGTGTCACAAAACACTGTCACTACTTTATGGCAGTCACAGGTGTCACAAAACGCTGTCACTACTTTATGGCAGTCACAGGTGTCACAAAACACTGTCGCTACTTTATCTATGCAGTCACAGGTTCACAAAACACTGTCACTACTTTATCTATGCAGTCACAGGTTCACAAAACGCTGTCGCTACCTTATCTATGTCAGTCACAGGTGTCACAAAACGCTGTCACTACTTTATCTATGGCAGTCACAGGTGTCACAAAACGCTGTCGCTACTTTATGGCAGTCACAGGTGTCACAAAACGCTGTCACTACTTTATGGCAGTCACAGGTGTCACAAAACGCTGTCACTACTTTATGGCAGTCACAGGTGTCACAAAACGCTGTCACTACTTTTATGGCAGTCACAGGTATCACAAAACGCTGTCACTACTTTATGGCAGTCACAGGTGTCACAAAACGCTGTCACTACTTTTATGGCAGTCACAGGTGTCACAAAACGCTGTCACTACTTTATGGCAGTCACAGGTGTCACAAAACGCTGTCACTACTTTATGGCAGTCACAGGTGTCACAAAACGCTGTCACTACTTTATTGGCAGTCACAGGTGTCACAAAACGCTGTCACTACTTTATCTGACATACAGTGTACGTTGACAATGGACCAGCGATCATGAAATCACAACAACATCATACATCAACAGTGCAGACAACAGATTAATAATGACATCAACCAGAAATGAATGAAGTGATGGAATGTTTCATCAACAGGTTTTTTGTGTGTGTGGTTTTTTTTTATGTATAACCACAAAATGTTCAATGATCAAGTACGTACTGTACTCAACGGCACTCCACCATATTTCAACCCTTCGACTCCCACACCCTCTCCACCAGCATCACACATTTTCAACAAAGCTAACATAGCAAAAACTTAACCCTTTGACTCCCTCACCCTATCCACCAGCTTCCTACAGGAAGATGATGGATAGGGTGAGGGAGTCAAAGGGTCAAGTTTTTGCAGTTGGTGGAAAGGTTGTGGGAACCAAACGGTTTAAAAACGACAATCCAACATTCACTTAGCTAGTAAACATTGGAAAACCAAACTGAAAGAGAAGTTGATACAAACACTATACCAAACTATCAATGAAACAAAATCACTATAATTATATGTTTAATGCTGAAACATCACAAAAAACTAACATCTCCAAAATGACTTTCATGAAGAATTTCAGTTATCTTGATTACTGGAATCTGTCTGTGTACGTCTTGTATTACAATTGACCATATAGTTTGTTATGACTCTTTGCTGTTTATTGTACAGTTCTTGTTATCTATCTGTGTATGTCTTGTATTACAGTTGACCATATAGTTTGTTATAACTCTGTGCTGCTATTGTACAGTTCTTGTTATCTATCTGTGTACATCTTGTATTACTGTTGACCATATAGTTTGTTATGACTCTTGCTGCTGTTGTACAGTTCTTGTTATCTATTGTGTATGTTTTGTTTATTGTTGACCATATAGTTTGTTATAACTCTTTGTTGCTGTTGTACAGTTCTTGTTACTGTTATTGTTATTACTTCCTCTCGGTTACAAACAATGCTGATACATCAAAGTCTTTTGTCGTAACACACACAAACTCACACAAAACACACACACAAACAGATCACACGCACACACAACTCACACACACACACAACACATGCACACACACAAACACACACACAAAAAAACACACACACACACACACAAACAGATCACACACACACACACACACACCACACACACAACACACACACAAACAGATCACACACACACACACACACACACACACACACACACCACACACACACACACACACACACACACACTGTACAGCTGTCATTTTACTAATGGGTCAGCGTGGCAGCAGTCAGTCAGAGCTATTTCAGGAGGTGACCTCACTGTTGGATCTTTTCCTCACTGTATTTACAATCTGACCTCATTTGTCTTTCTTCAGTTTCTGGTGGATTTTTTACTTCATTTTTTCACACTGATGTTTACATAATACATACAACATGCTTCATATTACAGACATTTTCACACTGATGTTTACATAATACATACAACATGCTTCATAATACAGACATTTTCACACTGATGTTTACATAATACATACAACATGCTTCATATTACAGACATTTTCACACTGATGTTTACATAATACATACAACATACTTCATAATACAGACATTTTCACACTGATGTTTACATAATACATACAACATACTTCATATTACAGACGTTTTCACACTGATGTTTACATAATACATACAACATACTTCATATTACAGACATTTTCACACTGATGTTTACATAATACATACAACATACTTCATATTACAGACGTTTTCACACTGATGTTTACATAATACATACAACATGCTTCATATTACAGACATTTTCACACTGATGTTTACATAATACATACAACATACTCTCATATTACAGACGTTTTCACACTGATGTTTACATAATACATACAACATACTTCATATTACAGACGTTTTCACACTGATGTTTACATAATACATACAACATACTTCATATTACAGACATTTTCACACTGATGTTTACATAATACATACAACATACTTCATATTACAGACGTTTTCACACTGATGTTTACATAATACATACAACATGCTTCATATACAGACGTTTTCACACTGATGTTTACATAATACATACAACATACTTCATAATACAGACATTTTCACACTGATGTTTACATAATACATACAACATGCTTCATAATTACAGACATTTTCACACTGATGTTTACATAATACATACAACATACTTCATATACAGACATTTTCACACTGATGTTTACATAATACATACAACATACTTCATATTACAGACATTTTCACACTGATGTTTACATAATACATACAACATACTTCATATTACAGACATTTTCACACTGATGTTTACATAATACATACAACATACTTCATATACAGACATTTTCACACTGATGTTTACATAATACATACAACATCTTCATATTACAGACATTTTCACACTGTGTTTACATAATTTAATACAACATACTTCATTATACAGACATTTTCACACTGATGTTTACATAATACATACAACATACTTCATATTACAGACATTTTCACACTGATGTTTACATAATACATACAACATACTTCATATTACAGACATTTTCACACTGATGTTTACATAATACATACAACATACTTCATAATACAGACATTTTCACACTGATGTTTACATAATACATACAACATCTCATATTACAGACATTTCACTGATGTTTACATAATACATACAACATACTTCATATACAGACATTTTCACACTGATGTTTACATAATACATACAACATACTTCATTTACAGACATTTTCACACTGATGTTTACATAATACATACAACATACTTCATATTACAGACATTTTCACACTGATGTTTACATAATACATACAACATACTTCATATTACAGACATTTTCACATGATGTTTACATAATACATACAACATCTTCATATTACAGACATTTTCACACTGATGTTTACATAATACATACAACATACTTCATATTACAGACATTTTCACACTGATGTTTACATAATACATACAACATACTTCATATTACAGACATTTTCACACTGATGTTTACATAATACATACAACATACTTCATATTACAGACATTTTCACACTGATGTTTACATAATACATACAACATACTTCATATTACAGACATTTTCACACTGATGTTTACATAATACATACAACATACTTCATATTACAGACATTTTCACACTGATGTTTACATAATACATACAACATACTTCATATTACAGACATTTTCACACTGATGTTTACATAATACATAACAACATACTTCATATTACAGACATTTTCACACTGATGTTTACATAATACATACAACATACTTCATATTACAGACATTTTCACACTGATGTTTACATAATACATACAACATACTTCATATTACAGACATTTTCACACTGATGTTTACATAATACATACAACATACTTCATATTACAGACATTTTCACACTGATGTTTACATAATACATACAACATACTTCATATTACAGACATTTTCACACTGATGTTTACATAATACATACAACATACTTCATATTACAGACATTTTCACACTGATGTTTACATAATACATACAACATACTTCATATTACAGACATTTTCACACTGATGTTTACATAATACATACAACATACTTCATATTACAGACATTTTCACACTGATGTTTACATAATACATACAACATGACTTCATATTACAGACATTTTCACACTGATGTTTACATAATACATACAACATACTTCATATTACAGACATTTTCACACTGATGTTTACATAATACATACAACATGCTTCATATTACAGACATTTTCACACTGATGTTTACATAATACATACAACATACTTCATATTACAGACATTTTCACACTGATGTTTACATAATACATACAACATGCTTCATATTACAGACATTTTCACACTGATGTTTACATAATACATACAACATCTTCATATATACAGACATTTTCACACTGATGTTTACATAATACATACAACATGACTTCATATTACAGACATTTTCACACTGATGTTTACATAATACATACAACATACTTCATATTACAGACATTTTCACACTGATGTTTACATAATACATACAACATACTTCATATTACAGACATTTTCACACTGATGTTTACATAATACATACAACATACTTCATATTACAGACATTTTCACACTGATGTTTACATAATACATACAACATACTTCATTATTACAGACATTTTCACACTGATGTTTACATAATACATACAACATACTTCATATTACAGACATTTTCACACTGATGTTTACATAATACATACAACATACTTCATATTACAGACATTTTCACACTGATGTTTACATAATACATACAACATACTTCATATTACAGACATTTTCACACTGATGTTTACATAATACATACAACATACTTCATATTACAGACATTTTCACACTGATGTTTACATAATACATACAACATACTTCATATTACAGACATTTTCACACTGATGTTTACATAATACATACAACATACTTCATATTACAGACATTTTCACACTGATGTTTACATAATACATACAACATACTTATTACAGACTTTTCACATGTGTTTCTAATAATACAACATCTTCATATACAGACTTTTACACTGATGTTACATATACATACAAAATTATATTACAGACTTTTCACTGATGTTTACTAATACATAAACATCTTCATATACAGACATTTTCACATGATGTTTAATATACATACAACATACTTCATATACAGACATTTTCACACTGATGTTTCATATACTACAATCTTTTACAGAATTCAGAGTTTACTAACATACAATTCATTCAGACATTTTCACATGAGTTTACATAATACTACAACTCTTCTATTACAGACATTTTCACCTGATGTTTAATAATACATACAACTCTCATATACAGACATTTTCACACTGATGTTACTAATACATACAACATTCATATTAAGACATTTTACATGATGTTAATATACATACAAATATTCATATACAGACTTCACATGATGTTTACTAATACATAAACATACTTCTATTACAGAATTCACATGATGTTTACATATACATACAACACTTCTATAAGACATTTTCACAAGACATATACAACAACATCTCAATACAGACATCACACGATTACAAAACAACAACATCTCATACAGACATTCACACGAGACATAATACAAACATCTTCAAATACAGATTCACACAGTACATAATACATACAACAACTCATATACAGACATTTTCACACTGATTTACATATACATACACAGTCATTACAGATTCACACTGTGTTCTATCTCAATACTTATATTACAATTTTACCTATTTTCTTCTAAAATTCTAATCGACTTTCACACTGATGTTTACATAATACATACAACATCTTCATATACAGACATTTTCACACTGATGTTTACATAATACATACACATTTCATATACAGACTTTTCACACTGATGTTTACATAATACATACAACATCTTCATATACAGACATTTTCACACTGATGTTTACATATACATACAACATACTTCATATACAGACATTTTCACATGATGTTTACATAATACATACAACTTATTACATAATAATACAACATCTTTATACAGACATTTTCACACTGATGTTACATAATACATACAACATACTTCATATTACAGACATTTTCACACTGATGTTTACATAATACATACAACATACTTCATATTACAGACTTTTCAATGATGTTACATAATACATACAACTATTCTATTACAGACATTTTCACATGTGTTTACATAATACTACAACATATATATACAGACATTTTCACACTGATGTTTACATAATAATAAACATATTCATTACAGACATTTTCACACTGATGTTTACATAATACATACAACATACTTCATATACAGACATTTTCACATGATGTTTACATAATACATACAACATACTTCATATACAGACATTTTCACAGATGTTTACATAATACATACAACATACTTCATATACAGACATTTTCACACTGATGTTTACATAATACATACAACATACTTCATATACAGACATTTTCACACTGATGTTACATATACATACAACATACTTATATTACAGACATTTTCACACTGATGTTTACATAATACATACAACATCTTCATATACAGACATTTTCACACTGATGTTTACATAATACATACAACATACTTCATATTACAGACATTTTCACACTGATGTTTACTAATACATACAACATATTCATATTACAGACATTTTACACTGATGTTTACATAATACATACAACATACTTCAATACAGACATTTTCACACTGATGTTTACATAATACATACAACATACTTCATATACAGACTTTTCACACTGATGTTTACATAATACATACAACATACTTCATATTACAGACTTTTCACACTGATGTTACATAATACATACACATCTTCATATACAGACATTTTCACATGATGTTTACATAATACATACAACATCTTCATATCAGACATTTTCACACTGGTTTACATAATACATACAACATCTTCATTTACAGACATTTTCACATGATGTTTACATAATACATACAACATACTTCATATACAGACATTTCACACTGATGTTTACATAATACTACAACTACTTCTTACAGACTTTTCACTGTGTTTACATAATACATACAACATACTCAATACAGATTTTCACACTGATTTAAAATATACAAATACTTCATAATACAGACATTTTCACACTGTGTTTACATAATACATACAACATACTTCATATACAGACTTTCACAGATGTTTATAATATACAAATATCATAATACAGAATTTCATGTTTACATAATACATACAACAGCTTCATTCAATTTTCACACGATGTTTATATACATATCATTACTATAATACATTTACAGATTTTACATAACTAATTTTCAATATATCAACTTTTACAGATGTTTATAACATACACAATATCAACATACTTTTTCAACATTTTACATTACATAAACATACAACATCTTCATATTACAGATTTCACTGATGTTTACATATACATACAACATATTCAATACAGATTTTCAACTGATGTTTACATAATACATACAACATCTTCATATACAGACATTTTCACACTGATGTTTACATAATACATAAACTTTCATATACAGACATTTTCACACTGATGTTTACATAATACAAAATGCTCATATTACAGACATTTTCACACTGATGTTTACATAATACATACAACATCTTCAATAAGACATTTTCACTGAGTTTACAATACATACAACATCTTAATTACAGACATTTTCACACTGATGTTCTAACATACAACTCAATACTCATTACATGATGTTTATATCACACATACTTATAAAAATCAACATTTAATAAACATACACTGATTTTATAAACATCACACATTTAATAAAATAACACTATTTACAGAATTACACACTTTTTACAAACTTCACACTATTTTAAAACATCACATATTTAATATACATACACACTATTTACAACATTCAACTATTTATATACAAACACTATATTACAAATTTTACACATTTATAATACAACAATTTCATATTAAATTTCAACATTTTACATAATACAACATTACTATTTTACAGAATTCAACTATGTTTACATAATACAAACATGTTTATAAACATTCACACTATTTACATAAACATCAACATTTCATATACAACATTTCATATTACAATTTTCAACATGTTATAATAACATTCACATATTTACATAATACATAAACTATTTACTAATACATTACATGATTCATATACTAAACATTTCAATTAACATTCACAAATGTTACATAATACATCACATTTTCATATAACATCACATTTACATAATACAACATTACCATATACAGACATTACACAATGTACTAATAATACAAATTTCAATATACATAACATACAACTATTCATAATACATTTAACAACTTAATACATTTCAACTAGTTCATAATACAACATTTCATATTCAGAATTTCAACTATGTTACATATACAACAACATACTTATATACAACTTCAACGATTTTCAATACATACAACATCATTACAGCATTTTCACACTGATGTTTACATATACATACAACATACTTCATATACAGACATTTTCACACTGATTTTACATAATACTACAACATCTTCATTACAACATTTTCACTAGTTACATAATACATACAACTATTCAACGATTACATGAACATAATACATCACATAATACAACATTTTACAGATTTACATATACATACAAATATCTATACAACATTTTCCAAGTTTACATAATCATACAATACTCATAACAGACATTTCATATTACAAATCATACAACATACTTTACAACATCAATATTTTACATAATACATACACATTTCATATTACAAATTTCATATTACAAATCACACATTCATATTACAACATTTTACACATTTAATAATAATACAACATACTTCTATTACAGACATTTTCACACTGATGTTTACATAATAATACAACAATAATACAGACATTTTCACACTGATGTTTCATAATACATAAAACATACTTCATATTACAGACTTTTCACTGATGTTACATAATACATACAACATACTTCATATTCAGATTTTCACACTAGTTTACATAAACTAAACATATTATATACAATTTTCAACATGTTTAATAACAACACATATCATATACAACACAACTTTACAAATCAACAAATTTCATATACAACATTTTCACTGTTTACATATACAACAAACTCATAATACAACATTTTCACACTGTTTTCATAATACATACAAAACTCATATTACAGAGTTTCAACATACAAATCATACAACATACTTCATAATACATTTTCACACTGATGTTTACAAAATAAACAACAAATGTTTAATAATACATACAACATACTTCATATACAGACATTTTCACACTGATGTTTCATAATAATAACTCTAACAACTTTCACACTGATGTTTACATAATAACAACACTTCATATAAGACATTTTCACACTGATGTTACATAAACATACACCCATTACATATTACAACACATCCAAACAGAATCACATGAGTTTACATAACATAAACATACTCAATTAAATTTTACAGATTTTACATAATACAAAACAACAACAGACATTTACAGATTTTACATAATATACAAACTCAATACAACATTTACCGATGTTATTCACAACATCTCATATACAGACATTCAACAGTTTCTAATACAACTTTAATGATTTTACATGAGTTTACAATACTAAAACATTCATTTAAACATTCAACATGTTTCATAATACATCAACATTCATAATCAACATTTCACACGAGTTACATATAATACAATCTTCATACAACATTCATGAGTTTACATTACACACATATCATAATACAGACTTTTCAACATTTACATAATACATACATACTCATATAGACATTTTCACACTGAGTTACAAATACATACACATCTTCTAAACAGACATTTTCACACTGATGTTTACATAATACATACAACATACTTCATATACAGACATTTCACACTGATGTTTACATAATACAAAACTACTTCATATTACAGAATTTACACATTACATATACATAACATCTTCTATACAGACATTTCACATGTTTCATAATACAACATACTTAAATAACATTTTAATGTTTTACATAATACATACAACAACTCATATTACAGACTTTTACATAGTTACTATCATAAACATACTTTACACATTTTCACACTATTTTACATAAACATACAATCTTCTATTACAGACATTTTCACACTATGTTTACATAATCATACAACATACTTCATATACAGACATTTCACACTGATGTTTACATAATACATACAACAACTTCATATACAGACATTTTCACACTGATGTTTACATCTATACATAAAACCCATACATCATAATACAACTTTTCACACTGATGTTTACATATACATACAACAACTTCATATTACAGACTTTTCCACCACTGATTTAAATACATACAAAATACTTCATATACTACATTTTCACACTGATTTTACATAATACATACAACATACTTCATAATACAGACTTTTCACTGATGTTTACATAATACATACAACATACTTCATAATACAGACATTTCAACATGTTTACATAAACATAAAACTTCTATAAGACATTTTCACACTGATGTTTACATAATCAAACAACATACTTCATATACAGACATTTCACTACTGATGTTTACATTAATACTAACAACATACTTCATATACAGACATTTTCACACTATTTTACATAATACATACAACATACTTCATATTACAGACATTTTCACACTGATGTTTACATAATACATACAACATACTACATATTACAGACATTTTCACACTGATGTTTACATAATACATACAACATACTTCATATTACAGACATTTTCACACTGATGTTTACATAATACATACAACATACTTCATATTACAGACATTTTCACACTGATGTTTACATAATACATACAACATACTACATAATACAGACATTTTCACACTGATGTTTACATAATACATACAACATACTTCATATTACAGACATTTTCACACTGATGTTTACATAATACATACAACATACTTCATAATACAGACATTTTCACACTGATGTTTACATAATACATACAACATACTTCATATTACAGACATTTTCACACTGATGTTTACATAATACATACAACATACTTCATAATACAGACATTTTCACACTGATGTTTACATAATACATACAACATACTTCATATTACAGACGTTTTCACACTGATGTTTACATAATACATACAACATACTTCATAATACAGACATTTTCACACTGATGTTTACATAATACATACAACATACTTCATATTACAGACGTTTTCACACTGATGTTTACATAATACATACAACATGCTTCATAATACAGACATTTTCACACTGATGTTTACATAATACATACAACATACTACATAATACAGACATTTTCACACTGATGTTTACATAATACATACATGTTACATAATACATACACTGTTTACATTAATACATACAAACATACTACATAATACAGACATTTTCACACTGATGTTTACATAATACATACAACATGCTTCATAATACAGACATTTTCACACTGATGTTTACATAATACATACAACATACTACATAATACAGACATTTTCACACTGATGTTTACATAATACATACAACATACTTCATATTACAGACATTTTCACACTGATGTTTACATAATACATACAACATGTTTACATAATACATACAACATGTTTACATAATACATACAACATACTACATAATACAGACATTTTCACACTGATGTTTACATAATACATACAACATGCTTCATAATACAGACATTTTCACACTGATGTTTACATAATACATACAACATACTTCATAATACAGACATTTTCACACTGATGTTTACATAATACATACAACATACTTCATAATACAGACATTTTCACACTGATGTTTACATAATACATACAACATACTTCATAATACAGACATTTTCACACTGATGTTTACATAATACATACAACATACTTCATAATACAGACATTTTCACACTGATGTTTACATAATACATACAACATACTTCATAATACAGACATTTTCACACTGATGTTTACATAATACATACAACATACTACATAATACAGACATTTTCACACTGATGTTTACATAATACATACAACATACTACACAATACAGACATTTTCACACTGATGTTTACATAATACATACAACATACTACACAATACAGACATTTTCACACTGATGTTTACATAATACATACAACATACTACACAATACAGACATTTTCACACTGATGTTTACATAATACATACAACATGTTTACATAATACATACAACATGTTTACATAATACATACAACATACTACACAATACAGACATTTTCACACTGATGTTTACATAATACATACAACATGTTACATAATACATACAACATGTTTACATAATACATACAACATGTTTACATAATACATACAACAATACTACATAATACAGACATACAATATCAAATTGATGTGTACATTACTACTACCATTTCCCAAAACTAACAAAGCCACCAACTTTTTTGTTTAATATTATTTTAAAGTAATACAAAAGAGAACCGATTTGACTCAGGTTTTAAAAAGAAGAAAATACACATTTCAAAACCAACAGTATTGACACATGTATACCGTTAGGGACTTGACTGCATACAGTCTTCAGGAATTTGAAATGGGTAAACATTTTTTGGGATTTCACTGCAAAAATGATACACCAGAAGATTTACAGCAGTAGATAAACTAGACGTCTAAAACCATGAAAATCAGTGCACACACAGAGACCTAGGGATACACAATCACAAGACAATTTTCACCATGGAAAACCAGTCTAAAGGGACAAAAACACAAGCACACCCAAGGCCCCAAGTTACATCTTCAAAAAAAAAAAAAAGTTGTAAATACACAAACACCATCACATGAGGTGTTATCCACACTAGCAGTGTCAGAATAAACCGGAAATTCTGTCCGTACAAACATGACTGATTGAAGAATAGCAATGGAGTTTCTTTATTGCATGTGTGTGTGTGTGTGTGCAATGGCATGTCTGCACACACGCACATATGGGTGTCTAAGAACTGCAACTACACTGAAAACATGGAATGACTTATTCTTACCCTTGTTTAACAAATATATTGACATACAAGTTTGTTCATACTCTGTTTGTCAGATCTTATGTTTGTTTTTGGATGGGTGGGGTAGGGTAAGGTGGGTGTGGGGGCTGATTGTTTTCTTCTTCTTTTGTTGTTTGTTGTAAATATGAAGTAGAAATAAGACACTCCAACCTGGACACAGGTAGTATGAACAAGCACATTGATATGGCAACAATGTCCCTGATTTTGGTTCCCACAAATAAAATGATATGTCTACACCAAAACGAACAAAAAATGTGAAGACTCCATAGAGCTTACAGACATACTGTATAGGCACAGTATCTTTTTACACTCACACACACACACATACACACACACACACACGCATGTAGGCAGAGTATCTTTTTACACTCACACACACATACACACACGCATACACACACGCACACACACACACATGAATTTATGTATGCCTATACATTATCATGTATTCATGACTAAATGTTCTACTTTATTTGCTGTCTACTTTGTTTGAATTGCTCTCTCTCTCTCTCTCTTTCTCTCTCTCTTTTCTTTTTTTTTTTTTTTTTTTTTTTAACAGTAACCTATTTTGTGTTGTTTTCATACATACAGATCACTTACAGCAGGTATGTTAGTTGACCTATGAGCTAATATCTACACCTCTGGCAAACAAAGGTAATATCTACACCTTTGCCAAACAAAGGTAATATCTAAACCTTTGGCAAACAAAGGTAATATCTACACCTTTGGCAAACAAAGGTTATACATCTACACCTTTGGCAAACAAAGTTCCATTTCATGTCTCTGCATGTCTGGCATGCTGGCTGGCACCGTCTCCTATGTTGTTTAGCATTATCATCTTTTCACAACAGACGTGTTTTGTGTCTATTTCATGAAATGTATTTGTATTGACAACAGCAGTTATCACAATATCAGTAGTAATGGCTCCTACATACTTCACTATACTCTCTCTCTCGCTCCACCTACCTCCTTAACTATCTCTTTCTTAATACTACCAATACTCCAGTGTTCAGCAGTTTGATGTCGTTATGTATTTGTCTCAATACATATTCACTATGACTACTATTGTTTAGAGTGGAGCCTCTATAGGTCAGGGCTGGATGGGGAAAAAAAAGCAAGCATTACGTGCTCATGCCACAACCCTCCAAACGACAAATGTGTTCTTGTCAAAAAACCTACATCAGACTCACTGCTTTGTTCGGTCTGCACAAGACATGGTATGTTCGCATCTCTAGTTTTGATCGCAGAATACTCTATTTTCAAAAAGTCATACAAAAAAAAAAAAAAGGTACATGTTGTGTCATATTATTCAAGATATTCATATACAGACAGAAAATTATACTTGAACATTTAATTTAAAAAGAAAAGAAAAATACTGAAAACCATTTTAAATCTTCAGAGTTAAAACTGTACAAAAACAGATAAAAATCATGCAATTAACACCTACCTTAATGCAAACACATCACATAGGCATTATTTTCATTTATTTCAAAAGATTGTTTTGATCATAAACATGCACTGGCCACAGTGCTGATTGTTTTCCTGTTTTTTAGTTTTAAATTCAACCCAATGTCAAAGGGGAATTCTTTATAGAATGTTTCTAAAAGGTATGTCCTATCAACACCATCCCCTGAACAAAAAAAAAGTTGAACAAGTTATTTTAAAGGTACACAGTTATGCCTGTATGAAAACAGACAAAAACTTTCACCAACACTATGTCACATGGGCAATACTTTTATTGAAGCGATTGTTGTCTATAAAAATGTGATGGGCACAGTACTGGGTTTGTTTTGTTGTTGTTTTTTTTGAGTTGTTGTTACTGTTGTAATTTCTTTTTAGTTTTAAATTCAATTCCATGTCAGTGATTATCTCAATGTAGTCATTTCTACAGCACAAAAAAGGATTAATAAAAAAAACAACCAATAAAGCAGAAACACATTTCAATGAAGCCTTTCCCATACACCCCATCACCCCGTTTTCTACATGCAGTGTTAGATCCATGGCTCAAAATGAAATAACAGTAGCTACGAATTCACTTAGGATGGAATGACATAAACCTTCACACAACTTGAAGAATTCAACCCTCTGCCTCTGTCAGTCACTCTTTCTCAGGCCACTTTCTCTTCCCTTTCAGTCCACAATGCCTTCAAATCTAAAATGTCATCCTCAAGTTGAGAGCTCTGTCAGTCACTCTTTCTCAGGCCACTTTCCCTTCCCTTTCAGTCAACAATGCCTTCAAATCTAAAATGTCATCCTCAAGTTGAGCACTTGTCCAACCAACTTACCATCTTCAACAGATTTTATTTTTTAACTGTTATGAGTAAGGAAACATCTTCAGAACTGTTCTTCCGGGTCATTATGCTTGTTCCTCAGTTCCTTCCGCTTCTGTTCTGATAGCTTTTGTGTTGCCTTCCGCTGGAGGTAGCGGCACCTCTGTGAGTCCAGTAGTGTCCCGCATGTCACCGTTGCCCTCGGCCAGCTGTTCTACCGACTGCTCAGGCTGTGACGCAGCTGCGGGGGTGTTTTTACCAGAGCTGTTGCCCCAGCGATCCTTGCGCGACTTTTTGGGTAAGGCCTTGGGTGTGGTCCCACAACAGGTGTCTGGCACGCAGTCTCTGGTCCTGTCTATGCAAGGAAGCTTGCATTCCTGTGATTCAGTGTCACACTGTGTGGGAAAGAAAGAAAAATTGAAGTAATAAACAAACAGAATAAATGGGATACAAGATACAAGATACAAGAATTTTATTTAGCCCAAAGCATCATAATGGGAAATTGTTTTGGCATTCGCATTAAAATACATATAGGCACAAGAACGCATAAACAAATGTATACACATACTCTTACTCTCTCTCACTCTCTCTTTCACTCCTCTCTCACCCTTTTCCTCCCCTCATCTCTCTCCCCCTCCATCTTTGTCGAAACAATATCAAAGATAATGACTAATTCTAAATATGTACGGTTAAAAAAGCACATCATAAGAGTCAGATGCCTTGGTCAGGACTTTTAACATATGAGGTAACACTGAATTCATATGGCAGCAACTCATTTTTCACAAATCCGAATCTGAAAATAAATGGCATGAACTGTCAGCAATTTAAAAGATAGAAACTGTAAGAAATCTGCTTAAAGTCATGATCTGTAGAGAATCTGTCACGTATAACTGGTTCCAATGTTTCATCAAGCAACTTACAAAATTAGAACACATTTAAAACTGCCTGCATGAAATCTTTACAATTTTCATCATGCCTCACCTCTAGCCCTCACTTCATATCCCCTCTACATGACCCTGACCCTTCGGCGACACGACAGCTTGTGCCATGATCACCATACACATGGCACCTGGCCAGCTCACAGCTTTATGTGTAGGCGTAAGGCTTGTGCCATGATCACCATACACATGGCACCTGGCCAGCTCACGGCTTTAAGTGCAGGCTTAAGGCTTGTGCCATGATCACCATACACATGGCACCTGGCCAGCCCATGGGTTTATGTGCAGGATTAAGGCATGTGCCAGGATCACCATACACATGGAACCTGGCCAGGTCATGGGCTTATGTAATAATAATAATAATAATTACAATATTTATATAGCGCAAAATCTTGATAAAATCAAATCTAAGCGCTGAAGCAGAACACACAGACGCACGCACGCACACGACACACACACACCACACACACACACACACACACACTCATGGCTATAAATGGGGAGAAAGAATAAAAGCAATAAAAGCAATAAAAGCAAGAATAAAAGCAATGGAAAATTATAGAGAGCATAGCATATACAATTATATATTATAACCATGTGATTTCCCTCCGAGCGGAGACAGGCTGCAGAGGGGGGAGGGGGGGTTGAGTGAGGTTAGGATTTTATGCAGAGGAGAAAAGGTGGGTTTTGAGAGCGGACTTGAAGGAGACAAAAGTAGGTTGCTGACGGACTGAGAAAGGAAGTTTGTTCCAGGAGAGTGGACCAGAAACAGAGAAGGCTCGTGGACCATAGGTATTGAGCTTAATGCGTGGAAAGCGAAAAGTCAGAGGATCGGAGGCAGAGCGGAGGGTACGTGAGGGAACATAGATCTCAAGTAGGCTTGACAGGTAATCGGGGGCTGCGTTATTGAGGCTTTTGTAGCACATGGTGTCTAGTTTGTATTGTATGCGCTTTGATACAGGGAGCCAGTGAAGTTGTGCCAGGAGAGGAGATATGTGGTCAGCTTTTTTCTTTTTGAGTACAAGGCGTACAGCATTGTTTTGAATGCGCTGTAGGATGTGAATGGTGGAGGCAGGAAGATCAGACAGGAGTGAATTGCAATAGTCAATGCGGGACATTATGAAGGAGAGAACGAGTTTTGCAGTTGTTTCGACAGAGAGATACTTCCTGATCAGCCTTATACGATGGAGATGATAGTAGCAAGATCTGGCAGTTTGAGAAACAAAGTTGTTCATGGAGAGGGTAGAGTCAATGCAGGCTTAAGGCATGTGCCAGGATCACCATACGCATGGCACCTGTGATAATGGTGCATATGTAATTCATTCCGAGTGCGGAGACGTCATCTTGACAAAGAAACTGAAAGGGTACAACAGCAAGTATACACTTGATAGACACACTGACTCTACCACCAAACCACAAGTACACTTGCACTGACAAATCTGTTTACAGACACTGACTCTACCACCAAACCACAAGTACACTTGCACTGACAAATCTGTTTACACTGATTCTACCACCAAACCACAAGTACACTTGCACTGACAAATCTGTTTACAGACACTGACTCTACCACCAAACCACAAGTACACTTGCACTGAAAAATCTATGTTTACATAGACACACTGACTCTACCACCAAACCACAAGTACACTTGCACTGACAAATCTATTTTTACACAGACACAGACTCTACCACCAAACCACAAGTACACTTGCACTGACAAATCTATGTTTACATAGACACACTGACTCTACCACCAAACCACAAGTACACTTGCACTGACAAATCTATGTTTACATAGACACACTGACTCTACCACCAAACCACAAGTACACTTGCACTGACAAATCTATTTTTACATGGGCACCCTGACTACCACCAAACCGCAAGTACACTTGCACTAACAAATCTATTTTTACATAGACACACTGACTCTACCACCAAATGACAAGTACACTTGCACTGACAAATCTATTTTTACATGGGCACACTGACTACCACCAAACCACAAGTATACTTGCACTGACAAATCTATTTTTACATAGACACACTGACTACCACCAAATGACAAGTACACTTGCACTGACAAATCTATTTTTACATTTTCTCATTCCATACAAGCTTTACAGAGTTGCTTTACCGTACACATTTACTTTTTCAAGCCACACTTTGTTCAACATTCTGGTTGATTTATCAAGGAGACAGGGACCAAGCCATGAGCTATTACTGTTGATTTCTACAGGGACCAAGCCATGAGCTATTACTGTTGATTTCTACAGGGACCAAGCCATGAGCTATTACTGTTGATTTCTACAGGGACCAAGCCATGAGCTATTACTGTTGATTTCTACAGGGACCAAGCCATGAGCTATTACTGTTGATTTCTACAGGGACCAAGCCATGAGTTATTACTGTTGATTTCTACAGGGACCAAGCCATGAGTTATTACTGTTGATTTCTACAGGGACCAAGCCATGAGCTATTACTGTTGATTTCTACAGGGACCAAGCCATGAGTTATTACTGTTGATTTCTACAGGGACCAAACCATGAGCTATTACTGTTGATTTCTACAGGGACCAAGCCATGAGCTATTACTGTTGATTTCTGCTGCTATGTTGTGGCAACCCTGTCAGGGACCACATGTAAACAAAGTGTACAGAGGACTGCTGTCCTGTTGTGGATGACAGGTCTGCCTGCCACATCAGTGGTAGCAACACTGGTACTGACCATCCAAGGTGGACAAGTCAGACAGTACAAGTGTGACAAAAATGAGTCACTGATCCTCCAGGCTGGGGGTCTGACACAGGGCTAACAACCCAATGGTGGGAAAACCGGCTTTGTTACAGCAACACTGATGGTGGTAAAACCGGCTTTGTTACAGCCACACCGATGGTGGTAAAACTGGCTTTGTTACAGCAACACCGATGGTGGTAAAACCAGCTTTGTTACAGCAACACCGATGGTGATAAAACCAGCTTTGTTACAGCCACACCGATGGTGGTAAAACCAGCTTTGTTACAGCAACACCGATGGTGTTAAAACTGGCTTTGTTACAGCAACACCGATGGTGGTAAAACCAGCTTTGTTACAGCCACACCGATGGTGATAAAACCAGCTTTGTTACAGCCACACCGATGGTGGTAAAACCAGCTTTGTTACAGCAACACCGATGGTGGTAAAACTGGCTTTGTTACAGCAACACCGATGGTGGTAAAACCAGCTTTGTTACAGCAACACCGATGGTGGTAAAACCAGCTTTGTTACAGCAACACCAATGGTGGTAAAACCAGCTTTGTTACAGCAACACCGATGGTGATAAAACCAGCTTTGTTACAGCAACACCGATGGTGATAAAACCAGCTTTGTTACAGCCACACCAATGGTGGTAAAACCAGCTTTGTTACAGCAACACCAATGGTGGTAAAACCAGCTTTGTTACAGCAACACCGATGGTGGTAAAACCAGCTTTGTTACAGCAACACCGATGGTGATAAAACCAGCTTTGTTACAGCCACACCGATGGTGGTAAAACCAGCTTTGTTACAGCAACACCAATGCAGGGATGGGAATTGCACAAAGTGGTTGGGGAGTACAAGAGTCATGGCACACCTTACGTCACGGCGCATCTCAAACTTATTGTGTGTATGTAGATTTATATATGTATACGTGTTTTGTGAGTGTATTTGTACAGTATGTATTAATATGGTGTGTGTGTGAGTGTGTGTGTGTGTACTTGCATGGTGTGTGTGTGTGTACTTGCATGGTGTGTGTGTGTGTGTGTACTTGCATGGTGTGTGTGTGTGTGTGTGTGTGTATGTATGTGTGTAGCAAGAAAAGCTCATTTGCAATCTTACACAGAATCGGGTGCCTGCCATACATAGTCCAACCATGACCACTTGAAACGATAACGGCATTCTTCATCAGAAAACTTCTCTCCGCGCTCGATGATAATTCGTCGGTGCGCCATCTTGAATGGAAGTAACGCGCATCGCGCGAGATCTCGGCAATTAACGTGATGTCTTGACTATCCGGCCACTTGCCGAGTAACAGCGGACCTTCTTTCGCTGCACGCAGACGATTCTCCCAGAATTGTTCGGTGTGAGAAAGGGTGACGCGATTTTCTGAAAAAACTGCTGATCGGCAGCATTACAGTTTACTGTAAAGTCTTAGATCGGCTTGGCTCACACTGCTACCGGTATGCGAAGCAGACGATTTTTTTTTTCTCTTTTTCAAAACGGCTGGGCGTACGGCGTAGAACGTGGGGCGCATAGAAAATACGGCTGGGGCGTATATACGCCCAGACGCGTACAATTCCCATCCCTGCAATGGTGGTAAAACCGGCTTTGTTACAGCAACACCGATGGAATGGGAAAACCGGCTTTGTTACAGCAACACCGATGGAATGGGGAAACCGGCTTTGTTACAGCAACACCGATGAAATGGGGAAACCGGCTTTGTTACAGAAACACGATGAAACGGGGAAACCGGCTTTGTTACAGAAACACCGATGGAATGGGGAAACCGGCTTTGTTACAGAAACACCAATGGAATGGGGAAACCGGCTTTGTTACAGAAACACCGATGGAATGGGGAAACCGGCTTTGTTACAGAAACACCGATGGAATGGGGAAACCGGCTTTGTTACAGAAACACCGATGGAATGGGGAAACCGGCTTTGTCACAGAAACACCGATGGAATGGGGAAACCGGCTTTGTTACAGCAACACCGATGGAATGGGGAAACCGGCTTTGTTACAGCAACACCGATGGAATGGGGAAACCGGCTTTGTTACAGAAACACCGATGGAATGGGGAAACCAGCTTTGTTACAGAAACACCGATGGAATGGGGAAACCGGCTTTGTTACAGCAACACCAATGGAATGGGAAACTGGCTTGTTGCAGCAACACCAATGGAATGTGAAAACCGGCTTTGTTACAGCAACACCAATGGACTAGGAAAACCGGTTTTGTTACAGCAACACCAATGAACTAGGAAAACCGGCTTTGTTACAGCAACACCAATGGAATGTGAAAACCGGCTTTGTTACAGCAACACCAATGGACTAGGAAAACCGGCTTTGTTACAGCAACACCAATGGAATGTGAAAACCGGCTTTGTTACAGCAACACCAATGGACTAGGAAAACCGGTTTTGTTACAGCAACACCAATGAACTAGGAAAACCGGCTTTGTTACAGCAACACCAATGGAATGTGAAAACTGGCTTTGTTACAGCAACACCAATGGACTAGGAAAACCGGCTTGTTACAGCAACACTGATCGAATGGGAAACCGGCTTGTTACAGTGACAACAATGGAATGGGAAACCAGCTTGTTACAGCAACACTGATGGAATGGGAAACCGGCTTGTTACAGCAACACCGATGGAATGGGAAACCGGCTTGTTACAGCAACACCGATGGAATGGGAAACCGGCTTGTTACAGCAACAACGATGGAATGGGAAACCGGCTTGTTACAGCAACACTTATGGAATGGGAAACCGGCTTGTTACAGCAACACTTATGGAATGGGAAACCAGCTTGTTACAGCAACACTTATGGAATGGGAAACCAGCTTGTTACAGCAACACTTATGGAATGGAAAACCGGCTTGTTACAGCAACACTTATGGAATGGGAAACCGGCTTGTTACAGCAACACTTATGGAATGGAAAACCGGCTTGTTACAGCAACACTTATGGATGGGGAAACCAGCTTGTTACAGCAACACTTATGGAATGGAAAACCGGCTTGTTACAGCAACACTTATGGATGGGGAAACCAGCTTGTTACAGCAACACTTATGGATGGGGAAACCAGCTTGTTACAGCAACACTTATGGATGGGGAAACCAGCTTGTTACAGCAACACTTATGGAATGGAAAACCGGCTTGTTACAGCAACACTGATGGAACAAACCAAAACTACCGAGTGTGTAGGCTTGCAAAGTCACTGACATGTGCTTGACTTAATGACAGTGTTGAAAGCCCAAAGGAAGCCGACTGAATGACAGTGTTGAAAGCCCAAAGGAGGCCGACTGAATGACAGTCTGAAAGCCCAAAGGAGGCCGACTGAATGACAGTGCTGAAAGCCCAAAGGAAGCCGACTGAATGACAGTGCTGAAAGCCCAAAGGAGGCCGACTGAATGACAGTGTTGAAAGCCCAAAGGAAGCCGACTGAATGACAGTGCTGAAAGCCCAAAGGAGGCCGACTGAATGACAGTGTTGAAAGCCCAAAGGAGGCCGACTGAATGACAGTGCTGAAAGCCCAAAGGAAGCCGACTGAATGACAGTGCTGAAAGCCAAAAGGAAGCCACTGAATGACGGTGCTGAAAGCCAAAAGGAAGCCACTGAATGACAGTGCTGAAAGCCCAAAGGAAGCCGACTGAATGACAGTGCTGAAAGCCAAAAGGAAGCCACTGAATGACAGTGCTGAAAGCCAAAAGGAAGCCGACTGAATGACAGTGCTGAAAGCCAAAAGGAAGCCACTGAATGACGGTGCTGAAAGCCCAAAGGAAGCCGACTGAATGACAGTAAAGGAAGCCACTGAATGACGGTGCTGAAAGCCAAAGGGAAGCCGACTGAATGACAGCGCTGAAAGCCAAAAGGAAGCCGACTGAATGACAGTGTTGAAAGCCAAAAAGGAAGCCACTGACAGCAAGATGTCAGTCCTGAACACCAAATGTAAACCAAGAGTAGGACAAACAATAAAACCAGAAGTCAAGGCCCTGAAGGACAACTGGGGAACACAGACTGATACCTATACAGACAGCAGTGAAGTACACAGACCGATACCTATACAGACAGCAGTGAAGTACACAGACTGATACCTATACAGACAGCAGTGAAGTACACAGACTGATACCTATACAGACAGCAGTGAAGTACACAGACTGATACCTATACACACAGCAGTGAAGTACACAGACTGATACCTATACAGACAGCAGTGAAGTACACAGACTGATACCTATAACACAGCAGTGAAGTACACAGACTGATACCTATACAGACAGCAGTGAAGTACACAGACTGATACCTATACAGACAGCAGTGAAGTACACAGACTGATACCTATACAGACAGCAGTGAAGTACACAGACTGACACCTATACAGACAGCAGTGAAGTACACAGACTGACACCTATACAGACAGCAGTGAAGTACACAGACTGATACCTATACAGACAGCAGTGAAGAACACAGACTGATACCTATACAGACAGCAGTGAAGGACAACTGGGGAAACAGACTGACACCTATACAGACAGCAGTGAAGGACAACTGGGGAACACACACTGATACCTATACAGACAGCAGTGAAGGACAACTGGGGAACCCCACACAGACTGATACAGACAGCAGTGAAGTACACAGACTGATACCTATACAGACAGCAGTGAAGGACAACTGGGGAACAGACTGAACCTATAAGCAGTGAAGAACTGGGGACACAGACTGACACTATACACACAGCAGTGAAGGACAACTGGGGAACACAGACTGACACCTATACACACAGAAGTGAAGGACAACTGGGGAACCCTACACAGACTGATACCTATACAGACAGCAGTGAAGGACAACTGGGAACACAGACTGATACCTATACACACAGCAGTGAAGGACAACTGGGGAACACAGACTGACACCTATACACACAGCAGTGAAGGACAACTGGGGAACACAGACTGACACCTATACACACAGCAGTGAAGTACACAGACTGATACCTATACAACAGCAGTGAAGAACAACTGGGGAACACAGACTGACACCTATACACACAGCAGTGAAGGACAACTGGGGAACACAGACTGACACCTATACACACAGCAGTGAAGGACAACTGGGGAACACAGACTGATACCTATACACACAGCAGTGAAGGACAACTGGGGAACACAGACTGATACCTATACACACAGCAGTGAAGGACAACTGGGGAACACAGACTGACACCTATACACACAGCAGTGAAGGACAACTGGGGAACACAGACTGAACCTATACACACAGCAGTGAAGGACAACTGGGGAACACAGACTGATACCTATACACACAGCAGTGAAGGACAACTGGGGAACACAGACTGACACCTATACACACAGCAGTGAAGGACAACTGGGGAACACAGACTGACACCTATACACACAGCAGTGAAGGACAACTGGGGAACACAGACTGACACCTATACAGACACAGAGAAGGACAACTGGGGAACACAGACTGAACCTATACAGTACAGAAGTGAAGGACAATGGGGAACCCACACAGACTGATACAGACAGCAGTGAAGTACACAGACTGATACCTATACATACAGAAGTGAAGGACAACTGGGGAACACAGACTGACACCTATACACACAGCAGTGAAGGACAACTGGGGAACACAGACTGACACCTATACAACAGAAGTGAAGGACAATGGGGAACCACACAGACTGATACAGACAGCAGTGAAGTACACAGACTGATACCTATACAGACAGCAGTGAAGGACAACTGGGGAACACAGACTGACACCTATACAACAGCAGTGAAGTACAACTGGGGAACACAGACTGACACCTATACAGACAGAAGTGAAGGACAACTGGGGAACCCCACACAGACTGATACAGACAGCAGTGAAGTACACAGACTGATACCTATACAGACAGCAGTGAAGGACAACTGGGGAACACAGACTGACACCTATACAGACAGCAGTGAAGTACAACTGGGGAACACAGACTGACACCTATACAGACAGAAGTGAAGGACAACTGGGGAACCCCACACAGACTGATACAGACAGCAGTGAAGTACACAGACTGATACCTATACAGACAGCAGTGAAGTACACAGACTGACACCTATACAGACAGCAGTGAAGGACAACTGGGGAACACAGACTGACACCTATACAGACAGCAGTGAAGGACAACTAGGGAACCCCACACAGACTGATACAGACAGCAGTGAAGTACACAGACTGATACCTATACAGACAGCAGTGAAGTACACAGACTGATACCTATACACACAGCAGTGAAGTACACAGACTGATACCTATACAGACAGCAGTGAAGTACACAGACTGATACCTATACACAGCAGTGAAGTACACAGACTGATACCTATACAGACAGCAGTGAAAGGTCTTTGTTACTGCTCTACATATCAATGACACAATGGCAGTATGTCCACTGCGGCAAGCTCAGTTTTTCAACAATACACAGGCAGTTTTGTTCAACTATCAAAGCAGACTTTCTTCAGGAATGTGCCACTATCATTACTGCAGGTTGTTTTCCACATGCACTGGGTGCACACTATTTGTATCTCTTCTCCAATCTAAAGGGCTGGCACCTGGACAATAATTCATACTCCCTGTATGATAATAGCATGTTAGCTGACTGTGACAAATGTTATCATTGTTACTCTTACCTCGATAAATTCAGGCTGTATCGTGGTGGAGTGGATGCCTTCCCTGTGGAAGAGGTCCTTGACAATGGCCGCAATGCCCATGTATTCACGCATGTTGTTGCACAGGATGTGTGCAGACAGCACAATGCGGTTCCCTGTCAGCTGCCACACGTGGAACTCATGGACACCCAGCACTCCATCCACCTGAAAGAAAAATCATTGATACAGAAACTCTTACATGGTGCTATTCTCCACATGTATTCTGACTCATTGCACATAATCACACTATTGCATATTAACACACATTTGATATAATCACACATATTGCATATATCACAATATTGCACATAATCACACATATTGCAATAATCACACATATTGCAATAATCACACATATTGCAATATCACACATATTGCATATATCACACATATTGCATATAATCACACATATTGCATATAATCACACATATTGCATATAATCACACATATTGCACATAATCACACATATTGCACATAATCACACATATTGCACATAATCACACATATTGCACATAATCACACATATTGCATATAATCACACATATTGCACATAATCACACATATTGCATATAATCACACATATTGCACTATATCACACATATTGCACATAATCACACATATTGCATATAATCACACATATTGCACATAATCACACATATTGCATATCAACATATTGCACATATCACACATATTGCACATAATCACACATATTGCACATAACACACTATTGCACATAATCACACATATTGCACATAATCACATATTGCATATAATCACACATATGCATATAATCACACATATTGCACATAATCACAATATGCACATAATCACACATATTGCATATAATCACACATATGCATATAATCACACATATTGCACATAATCACACATATTGCACATAATCATCTCATCAGGTGCCCTGCCGCAGGGCACTGGCGATCATGACCTCCATCTGTCTCTCTGTTGCCCCAAGCATCTCCTCCACCCTCCTCGTCTTCAGCCACTCCGCAAGTCCGTCTAGCATTTTCTCCCTGGGTCTACCCGGTGCTCTCTTTCCCTCCAGCTTTCCCGTTGTGAGCAGGTGCTCCAAATCCCCCCTTCCTCATAAAATGGCCTACAAATGTTGCCTGTCTTTTCCTAATCTTCCTTATGAGTGATTTCCTTGTGTCTGCATCCATCAAGACTGTCTCGTTTGTTTTCTTTGCTGTCCATGGAACTCTCAACATTCTTCTTAGAAACCACATCTCGGCTGCCTCAATCTTGCTCTGGCTTTGCTTGCTGACTGTCCATGCCTCACATCCGTACAATGGTATTGGTTCTATATAACATTCAAGGACTCTCTTTCTGATGTTAATTGATAGGCATTTGTTGGTAAGAATGCTTGTCATCTTCTTGAATGCTGTTTTGGCTTGGCCGATTCTGCCGGCTATTTCCGATGTGCATCTACCGTCTGATGAAATGACCGTTCCCAGGTATTTGAACTTATTAACCTGTGTCAAGGTTGTGCCATTTGCTGTTATTTTGCATGAGGGATTTCATGTTTTTTACTGATCACCATGACTTCAGTCATCCATATTGCACATAATCACACATATTACAGGAGCATAGAGAACTCAAGCTGCTAGGCCAGTTGATCATTACTCCACTATGTTGTTGCAGTCTGCATTTTTTTTGTGGGCATGCATGCTGGGTGTTTTCATGTTTCCATAAGCCAGCCACAGATATGACAGCCAGGATCTTTAACATGCACATGTGACATTCAACACACGTATGTAATACACATGAAGGGGGTCAGGCTCTGTCAGGTCTGCACACATGCTGACCCGGAGACTGGAAACATATCTACTGTTTATCCACCTGGTGCAGGTGTCTGGGCACAGCAAATTCAGGACATTCTGACTGGAAGTCTGACATTAACCCCATTGTCACTTTTAATTTTCATTCCTTAACCCTTTTACTACCTCAGCCTATCCACCAACCCGTAGGAAGCTGAAGGATAAACTGACAGTCAGAGGGTTAACCTCACTATACAAATACAGAAAAACCATATGAACCAAAGAAAATGTCATCACTGAAAGGCATAACTGAAAAAAAAACACAAAATAACAAAGCATGTCCCTTAAAAGTTTTTTCCCTTCAGCTATCAAAAGATTATTTTCCCTTTCTTCAATCTTAATTGTGCGCTAGCCCAAGGAAGGTATACATGGAGGCACAACCAAGTTCTGAAAGTGATCACAGACGTGGTTAGCGAAAAAACCATGACCCCAAACGCACCAATTGCTATGACAACGTTCTACAAAGCAGGAGGGAAACAGGTCTGGCCCGAAATTGCTATGACAACCAGCACATTGCCAAAGGGTCTTCTGGATGGAGCAGTTGACTGGGAGTGTACAGCAGACCTCCCAGAGTGGAGAAATTATCCAGATGTCATCAGCAAGACAGGCATGAGACCAGACATCGCTCTCCACTCTGACTCCTCGAAACAAGTGATTCTGATAGCACTCACTGTGCCATACAAAAGCAGAATGGAAGAAGCACATATCTACAAGACCGAAAAATACGCCGGTCTTGCCAGCACCCTGAAGAAAGCAGGTCTGCGGGTCAAAATCTTCGCCATAGAGGTCGGGGCAAGAGGGTTTGTGGGCACCTCCGCTTATGATCTCATGAAACAACTCGCCATTTCTGGGAAGAAGAGGACTAGAGCCCTTAAAGCGATGGCAGAGGCAGCAGAAAGGAGCTCAAGCTGGATTTGGGCAAGGAGGAACCAAAAATGAACTTCATAAGGATTAAATTCCCTACAGATGATGTGTGCCCCGTTAGCACATTGGTAAAACCGCATACCGCAGTTCTGAAGCGCAGAATCGCCCAGGTTCGCTCCCTGGCGTGGAAAAAAAAAAATAGACAACAGCAGAAGGGCATCCAGGAGTCATGACCTGGATGTGGCCCGGCCCCCGAGAGTGTAAGGAGTTTAGGGCCGAAACACTTGTCTAAAGGGGGTTACTTCTCTGAAGACTTTCTGTTGTCTAGCTCTCCCTAGAGTTTCTTTCTATCTACGTGTGAAACTGACTGCTGAAAAAAAAAATTAAGTAAAATGTTCTGCAGTATACATACATACAATTATGTCATCAGCATCATCACCATGTGCCCTGCCCTCCACATGAATCTATCATTTGTTGCTGCGAGCACATCTCCCACACTTTCTGTCTTCATCCACTCCGCAAATCCATCCAATATTTTTTTTCTTGGGTCTACCTGATGCTTTTTTTCCCTCCAGCTTTCCTTCTGTCACTAGGTGCTCAAAATTCTCTTGCCCCATAAAATGTCCTGTAAATCTTGCTTGTCTTTTCATTATACAATTTAGAAAAGTAAAGTAGTTTTCTGTGAGAAAATAAAATGTGTGGGCTCCTGTCGCTTTGCTCTTGAAGATCATTACGATCACAGCCAATATGCCAGTCATTATGACAATGCCAATAACATCAGTAAGATCACAGCCAATATGCCAGTCATTATGACAATGCCAATAAGATCATTACGATCACAGCCAATATGCCAGTCATTATGACAATGCCAATAAGATCATTACGATCACAGCCAATATGCCAGTCATTATGACAATGCCAATAAGATCATTACGATCACAGCCAATATGCCAGTCATTATGACAATGCCAATAACATCAGTAAGATCACAGCCAATATGCCAGTCATTATGACAATGCCAATAAGATCATTACGATCACAGCCAATATGCCAGTCATTATGACAATGCCAATAACATCAGTAAGATCACAGCCAATATGCCAGTCATTATGACAATGCCAATAAGATCATTACGATCACAGCCAATATGCCAGTCATTATGACAATGCCAATAACATCAGTAAGATCACAGCCAATATGCCAGTCATTATGACAATGCCAATAAGATCATTACGATCACAGCCAATATGCCAGTCATTATGACAATGCCAATAAGATCAGTAAGATCACAGCCAATATGCCAGTCATTATGACAATGCCAATAAGATCATTACGATCACAGCCAATATGCCAGTCATTATGACAATGCCAATAACATCATAGATCACAGCCAATATGCCAGTCATTATGACAATGCCAATAAGATCAGTAAGATCACAGCCAATATGCCAGTCATTATGACAATGCCAATAAGATCATTACGATCACAGCCAATATGCCAGTCATTATGACAATGCCAATAAGATCATTACGATCACAGCCAATATGCCAGTCATTATGACAATGCCAATAAGATCAGTAAGATCACAGCCAATATGCCAGTCATTATGACAATGCCAATAAGATCATTACGATCACAGCCAATATGCCAGTCATTATGACAATGCCAATAAGATCAGTAAGATCACAGCCAATATGCCAGTCATTATGACAATGCCAATAAGATCATTACGATCACAGCCAATATGCCAGTCATTATGACAATGCCAATAAGATCATTACGATCACAGCCAATATGCCAGTCATTATGACAATGCCAATAAATCAGTAAGATCACAGCCAATATGCCAGTCATTATGACAATGCCAATAAGATCATTACGATCACAGCCAATATGCCAGTCATTATGACAATGCCAATAAGATCAGTAAGATCACAGCCAATATGCCAGTCATTATGACAATGCCAATAAGATCAGTAAGATCACAGCCAATATGCCAGTCATTATGACAATGCCAATAAGATCATTACGATCACAGCCAATATGCCAGTCATTATGACAATGCCAATAAGATCATTAACGATCACAGCCAATATGCCAGTCATTATGACAATGCCAATAAGATCAGTAAGATCACAGCCAATATGCCAGTCATTATGACAATGCCAATAAGATCAGTAAGATCACAGCCAATATGCCAGTCATTATGACAATGCCAATAAGATCATTTCGATCACAGCCAATATGCCAGTCATTATGACAATGCCAATAAGATCATTACGATCACAGCCAATATGCCAGTCATATGACAATGCCAATAACATCAGTAAGATCACAGCCAATATGCCAGTCATTATGACAATGCCAATAAACAGTTAAGATCACAGCAATATGCCAGTCAATATGACAATGCCAATAAGATCATAAGATCACAGCCATATGCCAGTCAATATGACAATGCCAATAAATCACAGCCATATGCCAGTCAATGACAAGCCATATGTGCCAAGTGATAATTACATATATCCAACTATCAGAACTCTATCCCTTCATACAAATCAAACACCTTACATAACTTCAGCACCAATATGTCAAGTGCATCACCCAACAACCACAAACATAATACAACACCACTATGACCACAGTGTACATAATACAACACCACTATGACCACAGTGTACATAATACAACACCACTATGACCACAGTGTACATAATACAACACCACTATGACCACAGTGTACATAATACAACACCACTATGACCACAGTGTACATAATACAACACCACTATGACCACAGTGTACATAATACAACACCACTATGACCACAGTGTACATAATACACCACTATGACCACAGTCTACATAATACAACACCACTATGACCACAGTTACATAATACAACACCACTATGACCACAGTGTACATAATACAACACCACTATGACCACAGTGTACATAATACAACACCACTATGACCACAGTGTACATAATACACCACTATGACCACAGTCTACATAATACAACACCACTGCGACCACAGTGTACATAATACAAACACTATAACCAGTGTACATAATACACCACCACTACGACCACAGTGTACATAATACACACCACTACGACCACAGTGTACATAATACACCACCACTACGACCACAGTGTACATAATACAACACCACTATGACCACCGTGTACATAATACAACACCACTATGACCACATTGTACATAATACAACACCACTACGACTACAGTGTACATAATACAACACCATTATGACCACAGCGTACATAATACAACACCACTACGACCACAGTCTACATAATAAAACACCACTATGACCACAGTGTACATAATACAACACCACTATGACCACAGCGTACATAATACAACACCACTACGACCACAGTCTACATAATACAAAACCACTATGACCACAGTGTACATAATACAACACTATGACCACAGTGTACATAATACAACACCACTACGACCACAGCGTACATAATACAACACCACTACGACCACAGAGTACAGAATACAAAACCACTACGACCAGTCTACATAATACAACACCACTACGACCACAGTGTACATAATACAACACCACTACAACCACAGTGTACATAATACAACACCACTATGACCACAGCGTACATAATACAACACCACTATGACCACAGCGTACATAATACAAAACCACTATGACCAGTGTACATAATACAACACCACTATGACCACAGCGTACATAATACAACACCACTACGACCGGTGTGTGACAAACAACACAGCAGGCCTACTTACACCGGTCAGTTTCAGTTTCAGGTTGTCATGGTCCAGGAAGTTGGGTGTGGTCTGCAGCAAGATCAAGGACGTCTGTCTCACTGTAACAAACACAGTTTGGTTTGTCTGGTCAGTCCTCCATGTACACTGTGCCATGTATTTCAACTCTTACACATTTTCTTAACAACACAACAAGCATCACAAATGCAGTGATCATATAATAAACAGAGTATCACAAATAAAACGTCATATTTCCAAACTAAATATACATGTAACTAGCAATATATACACTCAAACATACTGTTACACACACATCCTCCATAACTAGCAATATATACACTCAAACATACTGTTACACACACACCCTCCATAACCAGCAATATATACACTCAAACATACTGTTACACACACATCCTCCATAACTAGCAATATATACACTCAAACATACTGTTACACATACCCTCCATAATATACACTCAAACATGATACTGTTACACACACATCCTCCATGACTAGCAATACATACACTCACACATACTGTTACACACACACACTCCATAACTAGCAATATATACACTCAAACATACTGTTACACACACACCCTCCATAACTAGCAATACATACACTCAAACATACTGTTACTACACACCTCCATAACTAGCAATACATACACTCAAACATACTGTTACTCACACATCCTCCATAACTAGCAATACATACACTCAAACATACTGTTACACACACATCCTCCACAACTAGCAATATATACACTCATACATACTGTTACAAACACATCCTCCATAACTAATATATACACTCAAACATACTGTTACACACACATCCTCCATAACTAGCAATATATACACTCAAACATACTGTTACACACACATCCTCCATAACTAGCAATATATACACTCACACATACTGTTACAAACACATCCTCCATAACTAGCAATATATACACTCAAACATACTGTTACACACACATCCTCCATAACTAGCAATATATACACTCAAACATACTGTTACACACACATCCTCCATAACTAGCAATATATACACTCAAACATACTGTTACACACACATCCTCCATAACTAGCAATATATACACTCAAACATACTGTTACACATACCTTCCATAATATACACTCAAACATGATACTGTTACACACACATCCTCCATAACTAGCAATACATACACTCACACATACTGTTACACACACACACTCCATAACTAGCAATATATACACTCAAACATACTGTTACACACACACCCTCCATAACCAGCAATATATACACTCAAACATACTGTTACACACACACCCTCCATAACTAGCAAAACATACTGTTACACACACATCCTCCATAACTAGCAATACATACACTCAAACATACTGTTACACACACATCCTCCATAACCAGCAATATTACACTCACACATACTGTTACACACACACCCTCCATAACCAGCAATATATACACTCATAATAATAATAATAAATAATTACAATATTTATATAGCGCAAAATCTTGATAAAATCAAATCTAAGCGCTGAAGCAGACACACACGCAAGCACGCACGCACGCACGCACACGCACGCACACACACCACACACACACACACACACACACACACACACCCACACACACGCATGGCTATAAATGGGGAGAAAGAATAAAAGCAATAAAAGCAAGAATAAAAGCAATGGAAAATTATAGAGAGCATAGCATATACAATTATATATTATAACCATGTGATTCCCTCCGAGTGGAGACAGGCTGCAGAGGGGGGGGGGGGGGGGGGGGGGGGTTGAGTGAGGTTAGGATTTTATGCAGAGGAGAAAAGGTGAGTTTTGAGAGCGGACTTGAAGGAGACAAAAGTAGGTTGCTGACGGACTGAGAGAGGAAGTTTGTTCCAGGAGAGTGGACCAGAAATAGAGAAGGCTCGTGGACCATAGGTATTGAGCTTAGTGCGTGGAAAGCGAAAAGTCAGAGGATCAGAGGCAGAGCGGAGGGTACGTGAGGGAACATAGATCTCAAGTAGGCTTGACAGGTAATCGGGGGCTGCGTTATTGAGGCTTTTGTAGCACATGGTGTCTAGTTTGTACTGTATGCGTTTTGATACAGGGAGCCAGTGAAGTTGTGCCAGGAGAGGAGATATGTGGTCAGCTTTTTTCTTTTTGAGTACAAGGCGTGCAGCATTGTTTTGAATGCGCTGTAGGATGTGAATGGTGGAGGCAGGAAGACCAGACAGGAGTGAATTGCAATAGTCAATGCGAGACATTATGAAGGAGAGAACGAGTTTTGCAGTTGTTTCGACAGAGAGATACTTCCTGATCAGCCTTATACGATGGAGATGATACATACATACTGTTACACACACATCCTCCATAACTAGCAATATATACACTCACACATACTGTTACACACACATCCTCCATAACTAGCAATACATACACTCAAACATACTGTTACACACACCCTCCATAACTAGCAATATATACACTCACACATACTGTTACACACACATCCTCCATAACTAGCAATATATACACTCACACATACTGTTACACACACATCCTCCATAACTAGCAATACATACACTCAAACATATTGTTACAACCCCCTCCATCTTCCTCCTCCTTGGTAGTACTACTGTCCTTCCATCCAAAGACGTAGCAGGTATAGGTGTGAATCTCTTCCTTTGAAAGATACAATCTCAGTTCTAGTGAATACCCAAAGAAGGGACTCTAAACCGACCTTATCAAACTGACTGATCTGTTTGTCTAACCCACCTTGTTCTGGCCATTAAGACTGATCTCTTTATGTTTACCTGGACATGATACCAGAAAACTGGTTTACCTGGACATAATACCAGAAAACTGATTTACCTGGACATATACCAGAAAACTGATTTACCTGGACATGATACCAGAAAACTGGTTTACCTGGACATGATATCAGAAAACTGGTTTACCTGGACATGATATCAGAAAACTGGTTTACCTGACTGGTTTACCTGGACATGATACCAGAAAACTGGTTTACCTGGACATGATACCAGAAAACTGGTTTACCTGACATGATACCAGAAAACTGGTTTACCTGGACATGATACCAGAAAACTGGTTTACCTGGACATGATACCAGAAAACTGGTTTACCTGGACATGATACCAGAAAACTGGTTTACCTGGACATGATACCAGAAAACTGGTTTACCTGGACAGATACCAGAAAACTGGTTTACCTGGACATGATACCAGAAAACTGGTTTACCTGGACATGATACCAGAAAACTGGTTTACCTGGACATGATACCAGAAAACTGGTTTTTACCTGGTACATGATACCAGAAAACTGGTTTACCTGGACATGATACCAGAAAACGTTACTGGACTGTTACCTGGACATGATACCAGAAAACTGGTTTACCTGGACATGATACCAGAAAACTGGTTTACCTGGACATGATACAGAAAACTGGTTTACCTGGACATGATACAGAAAACTGGTTTACCTGGACATGATACCAGAAAACTGGTTTACCTGGACATGTACAGAAAACTGGTTTACCTGGACATATCAGAAAACTGGTTTACCTGGACATGATACCAGAAAACTGGTTTACCTGGACATGATACCAGAAAACTGGTTACCTGACGGTTTACCTGGACATGATACCAGAAAACTGGTTTACCTGGACATGATACCAGAAAACTGGTTTACCTGGACATGATACCAGAAAACTGGTTTACCTGTGACCAATGATACAGAAAACTGGTTTACCTGGACATGATACCAGAAAACTGGTTTACCTGGACATGATATCAGAAAACTGGTTTACCTGGACATACAAAAACGGTTTACCTGGACATACCAGAAAACTGGTTTACCTGACATGGTTTACCTGACTATGGACATACAGAAAACTGGTTACTACCTGGACATGATACCAGAAAACTGGTTTACCTGGACATGATACCAGAAAACTGGTTTACCTGGACATGATACCAGAAAACTGGTTTACCTGGACATGATACCAGAAAACTGGTTTACCTGGACATGATACCAGAAAACTGGTTTACCTGGACATGATACAGAAAACTGGTTTACCTGGACATGATAACAGAAAACTGGTTTACACGGGTTTAACATGATATCAGAAAATTGGTTTACCTGGACATGATACCAGAAAACTGGTTTACCTGGACATGATACCAGAAAACTGGTTTACCTGGACATGTTAACAGAAAACTGGTTTACCTGGACATATCAGAAAACTGGTTTACCTGGACATATCAGAAAACTGGTTTACCTGGACATGATACCAGAAAACTGGTTTACCTGGACATATCAGAAAACTGGTTTACCTGGACATATCAGAAAACTGGTTTACCTGGACATGATACCAGAAAACTGGTTTACCTGGACATGATACCAGAAAACTAGTTTACCTGACTGGTTTACCTGGACATGATACCAGAAAACTGGTTTACCTGGACATGATACCAGAAAACTGGTTTACCTGGACATGATACCAGAAAACTGGTTTACCTGGACATGATAACAGAAAACTGGTTTACCTGGACATGATACCAGAAAACTGGTTTACCTGGACATGATACCAGAAAACTGGTTTACCTGGACATACCAGAAAACTGGTTTACCTGGACATGATACCAGAAAACTGGTGTACAACTTTCAATAAAGAACATTACACTGGACACACAAAGTGTTCAACTGCGTAAACGCAGAGTTAGAACAAGATGTATCACTTCAGGGTCCATGGTAAAAACTAAAACCAGCCATCAAAAGAAGATTACACCAGAAAAAATAAAGTGTTCAACTTTGAAAACAACTAAAACCTGAATGAAAACACCACTTCAAAGTCTGTGGTGACAACTCAAACCAGCCCAATCCCCACCCACCCCAAAAACCCATACATGTTCAACAGTTTTGTTTAACATTTAGACGTTTTATATATCACAATTCTACAATCATTACCTCAACTACCCACCCCCAATCCTCACCCCCTCCCTCTTTTCCCAGCTAATACTTACACATGATCGAATAAAAACACGAAAACACCATTTTTTTTAGCTTTCGTAGCTTTCGGAGCTCTGACGCTCCTTCTTCAGCAGGCATGTTTATTTGCTACAGATGTCAATAGCTGGGGTCACGGCATTCGTACACTCTAGAAACAGTACGCACAAAAAGTAACAGGATTTTCTAATGGTCACGACACATCGTGTTAAAGTTTCAGTTTTTCCCCAGAGCAATCAGACCACACCGTACTGCTGTTCTCTACCAAGAACGATAACAGTTACACACATCCTCCGTAACTAGCAATACTTACACAGTGGAATGGTTGTGGACAGGATAATGATGACCATAAATATACTGAAACAAACAGATACAAAAATACAATTTTAATCACAACCGTAACGGCTAACTAGGGCTGTCATCACGGCACAATGTCGACCATTAGTAGTAAACAATATGAAAAACATATCTGTCTTCTAGTTTTAAAAAAAATTTCTTGGAAGACAACAGCTCATGGCACTATTGTGTGACATGGTTTAATGTCAATCTTTCATTTGCATAAACAAAAAAACACAACTGACAAACAAAACAAGGTTCTACAGAGAGGGCACAGAAAGTAGGAACATGTTGCTCTCTCTCTGCAGCTGGCATTCAGTTGTCAGGTCAATTTTTTGTTTCATTCTTGAAGCTACTCCTGCTATAGTTTCCATACAATTTAATTTCTGCCTTGGTTCTTCATCATCTTGGTATGGAACAAAACACAGCCATGAAGAATTTTATCAATCAAACATGTCTTCACATTAAATTTTACTGAACATTCACTTAATCCATTTGTTACGCTCACACCAAGGGGTGATTTGTTACGCTCACACCAAGGGGTGATTTGTTACGCTCACACCAAGGGGTGATTATTCATCACTGAAGTTTACACGGCAAAGTTTACACAGCAAAGTATACATGGCAAAATTTACCAGGCAAAGTTTACAAGGCAAAGTTTACATGGCAAAGTTTATAAGCCAAAGTTTACACGGCAAAGTTTACATGGCAAAGTTTACATGGCAAAGTTTACAAGGCAAAGTTTACAAGGCAAAGTTTACATGGCAAAGTTTACACAGCAAAGTTTACACGGCAAAGTTTACAAGGCAAAGTTTACACAGCAAAGTTTACAAGGCAAAGTTTACACAGCAAAGTTTACAAGGCAAAGTTTATACAGCAAAGTTTACACAGCAAAGTTTACAAGGCAAAGTTTACAAGGCAAAGTTTACACAGCAAAGTTTACACGGCAAAGTTTACAAGGCAAAGTTTACACAGCAAAGTTTACACGGCAAAGTTTACAAGGCAAAGTTTACACGTCAAAGTTTACATGGCAAAGTTTACAAGGCAAAGTTTACAAGGCAAAAATTACATGGCAAAGTTTACACGGCAAAGTTTACATGGCAAAGTTTACACGGCAAAGTTTACAAGGCAAAGTTTACACGGTAAAGTTTACACGGCAAAGTTTACAAGGCAAAGTTTACATGGCAAAGTTTACAAGGCAAAGTTTACAAGGCAAAAATTACAAGGCAAAGTTTACACAGTAAGGTAGAAAGAAACTCTAGGGAGAGCTAGACAACAGAAGGTCTTCAGAGAAGTAACCCCCTTTAGACAAGTGTTTCGGCCCTGAATTCCTTACACTCTCGGGGGACGGGCCACACCCAGGTCATGACTCCTGGATGCCCTTCTGCTGTTGTCTATTTTTTTTTTTTTTTTTTTCCCCACGCCGGGGAGCGAACCTGGGCGATTCTGCGCTTCAGAACTGCGGTACGCGGTTTTACCAATGTGCTAACGGGGCACACATCATCTGTAGGGAATTTAGTCCTTATGAAGTTCACTTTTGGTTCCTCCTTGCCCAGATCCAGCTTGAGCTCCTTTCTGCTGCCTCTGCCATCGCTTTAAGGGCTCTAGTCCTCTTCTTCCCAGAAATGGCGAGTTGTTTCATGAGATCATAAGCGGAGGTGCCCACAAACCCTCTTGCCCCGACCTCTATGGCGAAGATTTTGACCCGCAGACCTGCTTTCTTCAGGGTGCTGGCAAGACCGGCGTATTTTTCGGTCTTGTAGATATGTGCTTCTTCCATTCTGCTTTCGTATGGCACAGTGAGTTCTATCAGAATCACTTGTTTCGAGGAGTCAGAGTGGAGAGCGATGTCTGGTCTCACGCCTGTCTTGCTGATGACATCTGGGTAATTTCTCCACTCTGGGAGGTCTGCTGTACACTCCCAGTCGATTGCTCCATCCAGAAGACCCTTTGGCAATGTGCTGGTTGTCGTAGCACTTTCGGGCCAGACCTGTTTCCCTCCTGCTTTGTAGAACGTTGTCATAGCAATTGGTGCGTTTGGGGTCATGGTTTTTCGCTAACCACATCTGTGATCACTTTCAGAACTTGGTTGTGCCTCCATGTATACGAGGGTTGTTCAATTTAAGATGTCACCACCCCCTTAAAAAACCTCTCATCTCAGCAACTTGAAACTTTTACATCCCCTCGAAGTATTCTCCGTTGGCTAGGATGCAAAGTTCAAGCCTCCTACGCCAATTCTCAAGCGCCCTCTGATAGTCGGTTTTAGGCAGACCAGACAACTTTGATCTTACGGCTTTGGCGAGGTCTTGTACCCGGTCAAACTTACGCCCAGCGAGCTTTTCCTTCAGAACAGGGAACAGCCAGAAGTCGCATGGGGCCAAGTCGGGGCTGTAGGGTGGGTGGTCCAAAACTTGGATCCCTTGCTCGCTCAGGAAGGTTGTGGTGACCTTCGCCTTATGGGCACTGGCATTGTCATGCAGAAGAAGGGTCCTCTGGGTGCCGACGGTTGGGCGCTGCTCATGGATTTTTCCTACAACTTTGGGGAGCACAACTTGGGTATAGTTGGAGGCAGTGATTGTTGATTTCTCAGGCAAAATGTCAATTGCCACAAGGCCTTGCGTGTTGAAAAAAATAGAAAACAGTCGCTTGCGACTCTGGAATCCTGGGCGAAGAACAACTGGTCGGTCTCCGTCAGGGCCAACCCACATGCGGTTGCAGCGTTTGTTGGGGATGCCGTAGAATGTGAGCCAACTCTCATCTCCCGTCACTAAGTCACACAGTCGTTTTGGCCCGTTGGGCTCAAACTCATTGAGCAGTTTGCGTGAACATGCCACCCGCTGCTGCTTCTGATCATCACTTAAGAGATGTGGCACCCATCTTGCAGCCAGTTTTCTCATGTGAAGGTCTTTGTGCAGAATGTTGTTAATGGTGCCAATTGAAAGCTCACATGCCTCTCTTAATTCCCGCACAGTCGAATGTGGATCCTCCTCTATCAGTCTTTTCACATATGCAATGTTTTGTTCGTTCCGAGCTGGTAAAGCTCGCTCTGCACGATTACCCCAATCAGATGGCACTCTACCTGCTCCTAATTGTTTGACCCACCTGCAAACTGTGCGGTAAGACACACAATCCGTTCCGTAAACAGCTTGCAAATCTGCGTGTATCTTCCTACAATCGTCACCAAGTTGTAGCCTTGTGAAAGTGTAGAAACGAAATTGCTCATTGGTGACGTCCATTTTTTTCAGGCTCAGCTATTTGAAACACATTTGTAATTACGTCATACTCCGAGTTGCGTCATGATGTCAACTTTATTTTCTGCATGCTAATCAGGTAAACTTTAAAGTTGTGTTTGGTATAAACATTTTTCTGTGCGTTGCTTCGTTTTCAAACGGCAAGCCTAGTGTCATCTTAAATTGAACAACCCTCGTACCTTCCTTGGGCTAGCGCTACTTTGCAAGAGCTTAGGACATGTTCCACTGTTTGTTTCTTCTGACAGAGCGGACATGCTGGGTCGTCTGATTTCCCCCATTTCACTAAGTTTGCATTCGAGGGGAGCAGGTCATATACAGATCTGAGGAGGAAGCTTATCCTTAGAGGAGCCATGTGCCACATACCGTTCCAGCTGAGACTTCTTTGGAGTGCACTGTCCCATGTTGTCCATTGCCCCTGTTGACCTTGCTGGACTGCCTTCTGCATTCTTTTGACATCTTCTTCTTCCTTCAACTCCTGTATGATCATGTCTCTTTTTTCCTTCCCTTTGGCTTTGGACCACCACTGCATTTTTGTTGCTCCCAGTCCCTGTCTGTTGGTTTGCGTGTGTCCAATTATTTCTTTGATGCTGAGGTTTCTCTTGGCACTGTTTACAGCCTCTTGGACTTTCCACTTTCTGCCAGTTCTCAGCTTTGGATGAACTGATCTCACGATATTGTCTTCCGATTCCTCCAGCATGCTCAACAGTCTTGCTTTTCCAACTTTGTATTCCTCCACTATGGATTTAAGAGGTAGCTTCAGCATTGCTTGACGACAGTAGAATGCAACATCAGTGAGACCAGGTGGAACACCAAGCCATTTTCTTGTGTATTTGTTGATTTTGGCTTCCATTGCTTCGACTGTGCTGGTGCAAATGTCATAGATTAGCAGTGGCCACAGCAGCTTTGGTATCAGCATGAACTGTAGACACCAGACTTTGTATTTGCCTGGCAGTCCGCAGTTATCTATTTTCTTCAGGCCTTCTTCTGCTGTTTGCTTGGTTTCACATCCCCTTTGTGTGTCTTTCAGGGAGTCATCATACCATCTTCCGAGACTTTTTACTGGCTCTTCTGTGACAGTGGGGATGGCTTGGTTGGCTACCATGAATTTGACTGAATCTGCCACTTTTCCTTTTCGCAGTGAAAGACTTCGGGATTTCTTAGGTTTGAACCTCATTCTTGAAGAGGCCACCAGCTCATCCAGCTGCTTTAAGATTCGGTGTGTCTCTTCCTCATCCGTGGACAAGACTGTTGTGTCATCCATGAAAGCTTTCAGAGGAGGCATCTGGTATCCATCTCCCAGATTCACTGGACCTGAACTCTTCATTGCAGCTTTCAAGATGACTTCCATTGCCAACACGAACAGTATGGGAGAGATTGCACAGCCCATTGCAATGCCCACCTCTAGGTCTATCCAGTCCGTGGTGTATTCTTTGGTAGAGAACCGCATTGAGAACCCTTGGAAATACTTCCTCAGCATTGTTCGGATGTTTTCTGGGATGTGATACATTTCAAGAGCCAGCTGGATCATATCGTGTGGAACTGATCCATATGCATTCGCCAGATCAAGCCAAACTACGTCAATGTCTCTCTTCTCTGCTCTTGCTTTTTGGATGGCATCCCAAATCAACGTGGCATGTTCCAAGCATCCAGGCATTCCTGGTATGCCTCCCTTTTGGACTGACATATCCACATACTTGTTTTCAGTCAGGTATTTTGTCAATCTTGCTGCCATAACAGAGAAGAAGATTTTCCCCTCGACGTTCAGAAGTGATATTGGCCTGAACTGATTGATGCTGCTGGAGTTCTGCTCCTTTGGAATGTACACTCCTTCAGCTCTCATCCATTGGTCGCTGATCTTCTGGTTCCTCCATGCTGATCGAATCATCTTGTGGAGCCACTCGAGCACTTTTGGGCATTTCTTGTAGAGCAGGTATGGTATTCCGTTTGGTCCAGGTGCTGACTTGGCTCTGGCTTTCTTTACTACGTTCTTCACTTCATCCAGTGTTGGTGGTTTGTTATTGAATTTTCCTTCTGGCGCTGCAGGCCAAACCAGATTACAAGGCAAAGTTTACGATGGCAAAGTTTACAAGGCAAAGTTTACAAGGCAAAAATTACATGGCAAAGTTTACATGGCAAAGTTTACACGGCAAAGTTTACAAGGCAAAGTTTACAAGGCAAAGTTTACACGGTAAAGTTTACAAGGCAAAGTTTACACGGAAAAGAAAGAGAACTTTTCCACTCTATCCAACAACTAATGGTGACAAAACTAAGCATCTTTATTTTTCATTTAGTTTACTTTAAAGCTTTTATATGTCCACACATAATTCAATTATTTTAAAAGTGCGTCGCAATCCTGCACTTCTCCCCCTTCGAATGTATCCTTTTCTTTCTTATGGCAAGTTGTGATGATGACCACAAAATACAATTCTATACGAGCTGGCAACTCTTTCTTATGGCAAGTTGTAATGATGACCACAAAATATAATTCTATACGAGCTGGCAACTCTTTCTTATGGCAAGTTGTGATGATGACCACAAAATACAATTCTATACGAGCTGGCAACTCTTTCTTATGGCAAGTTGTAATGATGACCACAAAATATAATTCTATACGAGCTGGCAACTCTTTCTTATGGCAAGTTGTAATGATGACCACAAAATATAATTCTATACGAGCTGGCAACTCTTTCTTATGGCAAGTTGTGATGATGACCACAAAATATAACTCTATACGAGCTGGCAACTCTTTCTTATGGCAAGTTGTAATGATGACCACAAAATATAATTCTATACGAGCTGGCAACTCTTTCTTATGGCAAGTTGTGATGATGACCACAAAATACAATTCTATACGAGCTGGCAACTCTTTCTTATGGCAAGTTGTAATGATGACCACAAAATATAATTTGAACACGCTGCACCACAGTCCTCCTTACACCATGGCGCATATCAACCTATATGTTACTCAACTCATGGTAGATTCCTCCACACACGTGTGCGTGCGTGCGTGCTTGCATGCGTGCGTGCTTGCATGTGTGCGTGCGTGCGTGCCTGCATGTGTGCGTGTGTCTGTCTGTCTGTGTCTGTGTGTTGTGTGTGTGTGTGTGTGTGTCTATGTGTGTGTGTGTGTGTGTGTGTGTGTGTGTGTGTTGTGTTGTGTCTGTGTGTCTGTGTCTGTCTGTCTGTGTGTGTGTTTTGGTGTTGTGTTGTGTGTGTGTGTGTGTGTGTGTGTGTGTGTGGGTGTGTGTGTGTGTGTGTTGTGTGTGTGTGGTGTTGTGTGTGTGTTATGTGTGTGTTGTAAGCATTTGAGATGACTCACCTCATGGCAGGATCCACATAAAATCGCCATTGACCCTCCGCCTTCCAGATAACAATGGAGCTAATGATGACGACGACAGATCCTAGAGCGTCTCCCAGTACATGCAGAAACACACCTTTCATGTTCATCTGGGAGGAGGAATCTGTTCCACACAAACACATGTAGTGGTCAGGGCATTGATCTGTTATCTATATGTACAACTGATTCATTAACACAGAATACATTTTGTGTCATGTAACATTCTGTGTTATCTACAGTTGATTCATTAACACAGCCTGCAGTTTTGTGTCATGTAACATTCTGTGTTACTACAGTTGATTCATTAACACAGCCTACAGTTTTGTGTCAATGTAACATTCTGTGTTATCTACAGTTGATTCATTAACACAGCCTGCAGTTTTGTGTCATGTAACATTTGTGTTATCTACAGTTGATTCATTAACACTAGCCTGCAATTTTGTGTCATGTAACATTCTGTGTTATCTACAGTTGATTCATTAACACAGCCTACATTTTGTGTCATGTAACATTGTGTGTTATCTACAGTTGATTCATTAACACAGCCTACAGTTTTGTGTCATGATTAACATTGTGTGTTACCTACAGTTGATTCATTAACACAGCCTACAGTTTTGTGTCATGTAACATTGTGTGTTATCTACAGTTGATTCATTAACACAGAATACAGTTTTGTGTCATGTAACATTGTGTGTTACCTACAGTTGATTCATTAACATAGCCTACAGTTTTGTGTCATGTAACATTCTGTGTTACCTACAGTTGATTCATTAACACAGCCTACAGTTTTGTGTCATGTAACATCTGTGTTATCTACAGTTGATTCATTAACACAGCCTACAGTTTTGTGTCATGTAACATTCTGTGTTATCTACAGTTGATTCATTAACACAGCCTACAGTTTTGTGTCATGTAACATTCTGTGTTATCTACAGTTGATTCATTAACACAGCCTACAGTTTTGTGTCATGTAACATTCTGTGTTACCTACAGTTGATTCATTAACACAGCCTACAATTTTGCGTCATGTAACATTCTGTGTTATCTACAGTTGATTCATTAACACAGCCTACAGTTTTGTGTCATGTAAATACAATTGATGCAAATTGTTACCTAACAGTTGATTCATTAACACAGCCTACAGTTTTGTGTCAGAACATCTGTGTTACTACATTGTTCATTAACACAGCCTACAGTTTTGTGTCAGTAACATCGATTGTTAACGCTACATTGTGTTCAAATATGAATGCACAGCTACATTTGTGTCATGAACTGAAGTACATCTCTTGTGTTCAGAATACTGATTGCAAATACTCTTTGTGTTCAGAACACTGGATTGCAAACGTCTCTAGTGTTCAGAATACTGGATTGCCAATTGCTCTTTAGTGTTCAGAAACTGGATTGCTAACTGCTCTCTAGTGTTCAGAATACTGGATTGCTAATGCTCTCTAGTGTTCAGAATACTGGATTGCTAATTGCTCTCTAGTGTTCAGAATACTGGATTGCCAATTGCTCTCTAGTGTTCAGAATACTGGATTGCCAATGCTCTCTAGTGTTCAGAATACTGGATTGCTAATGTTGCTCTTAGTGTTCAGAATACTGGATTGCCAATTGCTCTCTATAGTTCAGAATACTGGATTGCTAACTGCTCTCTAGTGTTCAGAATACTGGATTGCCAATTGCTCTCTAATGTTCAGAATACTGGATTGCCAATTGCTCTCTAGTGTTCAGAATACTGGATTGCCAATTGCTCTCTAGTGTTCAGAATACTGGATTGCAATGCTCTCTAGTGTTCAGAATACTGGATTGCTAATTGCTCTCTAGTGTTCAGAATACTGGATTGCTAACTGCTCTCTAGGTTCAGAATACTGGATTGCTAACTGCTCTCTAAGTGTTCAGAATACTGGATTGCTAATTGCTCTCTATGTTCAGAATACTGGATTGCAATGCTCTCTATGTTCAGAATACTGTTGCCTGCTCCTAATGTTCAGAAAGTGGATTGCCAATTGCTCTCTAGTGTTCAGAATGCTGGATTGTTAACTGCTCTCTAGCGTTCAGAACACTGGATTGCTAATTGCTCTCTAGCGTTCAGAACACTGGATTGTTAACTGCTCTCTAGCGTTCAGAACACTGGATTGCTAACTGCTCTCTAGTGTTCAGAAACTGGATTGTTAACTGCTCTCTAGCGTTCAGAACACTGGATTGCTAATTGCTCTCTAGTATTCAGAACACTGGATTGTTAACTGCTCTCTAGCGTTCAGAACACTGGATTGTTAACTGCTCTCTAGTGTTCAGAACACTGGATTGCTAACTGCTCTCTAGTGTTCAGAACACTGGATTGCTAACTGCTCTCTAATGTTTCAGAATACAGGATTGCCAATTGCTCTCTAAATCTAATGTTCAGAACAGTGGATTGCCAATTACTCTCTAGTGTTCAGAACACTGGATTGCCAATTGCTCTAATGTTCAGAATACTGGATTGCTAACTGCTCTCTAATGTTCAGAACACTGGATTGCCAATTGTTCTCTAATGTTCAGAACACTGGATTGCCAATTGTTCTCTAATGTTCAGAACACTGGATTGCCAATTGCTCTCTAATGTTCAGAACACTGGATTGCCAATTGCTCTCTAGTATTCAGAACACTGGATTGTTAACTGCTCTCTAATGTTCAGAACACTGGATTGCCAATTGCTCTCTAGTGTTCAGAACACTGGATTGTTAACTGCTCTCTAGTATTCAGAACACTGGATTGTTAACTGCTCTCTAGTGTTCAGAACACTGGATCACCAATTGCTTTCTAGTGTTCAGAATACTGGATCGCCAATTGCTCTTTAGTGTTCAGAATACTGGATTGCCAACTGCTCTCTAGTGTTCAGAACACTGGATTGCCAATTGCTCTTTAGTGTTCAGAATACTGGATCGCCAATTGCTCTTTAGTGTTCAGAATACTGGATTGCCAATTGCTCTCTAGTGTTCAGAACACTGGATTGTTAACTGCTCTCTAGTATTCAGAACACTGGATTGCTAATTGCTCTCTAGTGTTCAGAATACTGGATTGCCAATTGCTCTCTAATGTTCAGAATACTGGATTGCCAATTGCTCTCTAGTGTTCAGAACACTGGATTGTCAAATACTCTCTAGTGTTCAGAATACTGGATTGCCAATTGCTCTCTAATGTTCAGAATACTGGATTGCCAATTGCTCTCTAATATTCAGAATACTGGATTGCCAATTGCTCTCTAGTGTTCAGAACACTGGATTGCCAATTGCTCTCTAGTATTCAGAACACTGGATTGCCAATTGCTCTAGCATTCAGAACACTGGATTGCCAATTGCTCTCTAGCATTCAGAATACTGGATTGCCGATTGCTCTCTAGTATTCAGAATACTGGATTGCCAATTGCTCTAGCATTTAGAATACTGGATTGCCAATTGCTCTAGCATTCAGAATACTGGATTGCCAATTGCTCTCTAGCATTCAGAATACTGGATTGCCAATTGCTCTCTAGTGTTCAGAATACTGGATTGCTAATTGCTCTCTAGTGTTCAGAATACTGGATTAACTGTTCTCTAGTATTCAGAACACTGGATTGCCAATTGCTCTCTAGTATTCAGAATACTGGATTGCCAATTGCTCTCTAATGTTCAGAACAGTGGATTGCCAATTGCTCTCTAGTGTTCACAATACTTGATTGCCAAATGCTCTCTAGTATTCAGAACACTGGATTGCCAATTGCTCTCTAGTGTTCACAATACTTGATTGCCAAATGCTCTCTAGTATTCAGAACACTGGATTGCCAATTGCTCTCTAGTGGTCAGAACACTGGATTGCCAATTGTCATCACTCACAAACTGGACATCACTTTACATTTTCAACGTTTCCTTCAGCTGGAAGATTCCAAAATGATTTTCATACTAAACGCGCAGCGCGTAAAAAGTTAATGACATGACGGTGTTCCCAGCATTTACACCCGGTTCTGGTTGGACCAAACACCAGTATTAAAATTACTGATTGGTTTTTGCCCGATTTGATCACTAACAAACGAGCAACACTGCCAGGTAAGATAAAAGTCACCCTGAGTTGAGACTGTCAGGAAGTCAGATGGTGGAGACCTTTATCTTTCTCTGGCCATTACTGTGACAGCCATGTTCATTTCCTCTCCCCCACTGCTTCTGTTCTCTACCAATGACACGTGAATGGAATGGAGGCTGCCTACACAAACTTCTCCACCAAGTCAGACTCAATCCTTAAGCAGCCAGGTTGAAAGGCTGGAATTCTATCTATAATAATAATATAATAATATACAATATTTTATATAGCGCAAAATCTTGATAAAATCAAATCTAAGCGCTAAAACAGACACACACGCACACACACACAGCACGCACGCACGCACGCACACACACACGCACATTCACACGCACACAGCTATAAATGGGGAGAAAGAATAAAAGCAATGGAAAATTATAGAGAGCTTATTATCTCTACGATAAGCACGCCAACAACAACAACACTCACAAGGACTAGGATTATACTTAGTCTAAAAAACAATTTTCACCAGCAGACTGATAAAACCAATAATCACAACATGAGCACGGACAGGGACTTACGAGTTTTGACAGCTGGGTTGTCACCCAACTCAATGGCAACAGCAGTGGTGCTGGCAGTGATAGAGTTGTCCGCTCCTGGAGGCACCACCATCAGCGCTTTGCTCTCTGACTCTTCTCCACCATGGCTGTGTCCGTGGGTATGGGAACCTCCACCTGTCCAGGGGGTACAGTGACAATATGTGTAATCATGTGGGTATGGGAACCTCCACCTGTCCAGGGGGTACAGTGACAATATGTGTAATCATGTGGGTATGGGATCCTCCATCTGTCCAGGGGTACAGTGACAATATGTGTAATTATCTTATGTATTTTCAGGCTTATGTAGGCCTCAATTTCGAAGTTTTCATTTCTTTTCAGCAAAAACAAAAACTGAATCTTCAAATACATGAAAACGTAATGAAAGATATTAACCAGAATCACTTTCTGCTTCCTCTTAGTGAATTTTCAATCTCCTTTAGGACTCTCTGATGCAATCAAAGATCTTAAGAGACGACAACAAATTTACTGAAAGGTCAACTGAAGCCATTTACTGTTGTAAGAAAGTCTTGACTGGGGACCATAAAGTTAGTCAAAGAAAACAAACATTATCTGAAGCCAACTCTACTAGAATTCCATTCTTCATCACATATTGCAGACCTGAATACCTCTACATTCACGTACACATAACATACATTCATGTCTGGTTTAAACTTGTTCCTCATTCTAACAGACACTCACCATGTGCATGGTTGTGAAAGAGGAACAGGCCGATGATGTTGACAACAAGACCAGCAACACCAACAGCCAGCAAAAGAATGGGTCTTTCAATTTCTTCCACCGTCACCAGACGCTTCAGCGACTCAATCAGGATGGAGAAACACAAAGCCAGCAGGAACACTGCGTTCACCAGCGCTCCCAGAATCTCTGCCCTCACCCATCCAAACGTGTTCTTCCGTGATGGCCATTTGGCTATCTGTTAGAATAGAAATATGGTAATCTGTCTTAGTGTTTCAAACTATAATCTGTCTTAGTTTTCAAACTATAATCTGTCTTAGTGTTTCAAACTATAATCTGTCTTAGTGTTTCAAACTATAATCTGTCTTAGTGTTTCAAACTATAATCTGTCTTAGAGTTTGTTGAAACTATAATCTGTCTTAGTGTTTCAAACTATAATCTGTCTTAGTGTTTCAAACTATAATCTGTCTTAGTGTTTCAAACTATAATCTGTCTTAGTGTTTCAAACTATAATCTGTCTTAGTGTTTCAAACTATAATCTGTCTTAGTGTTTCAAACTATAATCTGTCTTAGTGTTTGTTGAAACTATAATCTGTCTTAGAGTTTGTTGAAACTATAATCTGTCTTAGTGTTTCAAACTATAATCTGTCTTAGTGTTTGAAACTATAATCTGTCTTAGTGTTTCAAACTATAATCTGTCTTAGTGTTTGTTGAAACTATAATCTGTCTTAGAGTTTGTTGAAACTATAATCTGTCTTAGTGTTTCAAACTATAATCTGTCTTAGTGTTTGTTGAAACTATAATCTGTCTTAGTGTTTCAAACTATAATCTGTCTTAGAGTTTGTTGAAACTATAATCTGTCTTAGTGTTTCAAACTATAATCTGTCTTAGTGTTTGTTCAAACTATAATCTGTCTTAGAGTTTGTTCAAACTATAATCTGTCTTAGTGTTTGTTCAAACTATAATCTGTCTTAGAGTTTGTTGAAACTATAATCTGTCTTAGTGTTTGTTCAAACTATAATCTGTCTTAGTGTTTGTTGAAACTATAATCTGTCTTAGTGTTTCAAACTATAATCTGTCTTAGTGTTTCAAACTATAATCTGTCTTAGTGTTTCAAACTATAATCTGTCTTAGTGTTTGAACTCACACACAGAGTAAACATGTTGAAAACAACAACAAGGGCAAGAGGAAAGACAAAAACATGAAGACAAGGGTCAGAAGAAAGTAAACAACTATAAGTATTATAGTATAAGCAAAGGAAATTTTCCTTCTAAAATTACGTTTAATCTAACATACTTACCGTGGCTCACAAATGCAATAAGCGGCAGCGGTTTGCCAATTCTGCCTCGTAACAATAAAGTCCGAAGGGACAGTAACTCTGAGAGTATCCATGTCTTGCGCATGCGCATGTGCTCTTCCTCTTTTCGAGGAGACCTAGACCCTGACTGTGGATAGAAGGAACCAGGAAGGCGGGGGAGGACGGGAGGGACTCTGCGTGAGCCACGGTAAGTATGTTAGATTAAACGTAATTTTAGAAGGAAAATTTCCTTTTAATTACACATACTATACCGTGGCTCACAAATGCAGAATAGCACTACCCGGATGGAGGGCTTACCTGGTTAACGCCTGGAGGAATGGTAGGAGTCAGGGCGTGTGGCTGAGATGGGGTGTTGGGCCACCACAGCGGAAGCGATACCCCTGGATCCGTCTTCGCGCAGACGGGAGATGTCGCGCAGGTAAAATTGAATGAACGTGCCTGGGGAACGCCAGTACGCGGCGTCTAGGACGCTCTGGATGCTGGCATTGTGGGTGACTGCCAGCGAAGAAGCCCATGCTCTGATCTCATGGGGCCTTGGGGAGAAGACAGCTAGCTCTGAGCTCGACCTCGCATACGCAGCCTTGATGACTTCCCTCAGCCATCGAGAGATGGACGTGCGTCTAATGTCCTTTCTATAGTTTTCGTTGTAAGAGAGAAAAAGGTGGCGCTGCTGCTGGCGAGAAGATTTCGTCCGCTTTCTGTACGCTCACAGGATGCGAACAGGGCAGAGCGTGCGATCCTCGTCGTCCGGAGCGAGGATAGACGTGAGGGGATGGATGGGGATGGTCGGCGAAGGAGAACCTGGCGACTGGTTCTTGGCTAAGAATTCCGGGAGTAGGCGGAGAGACATCGAGCCATCAGGTTCGAAAGCAACATCTCCGGGGAGACCACTAAGGGCGTGCACTTCGCTGCAGCGCCTCCCGACACGAGAGAGATGAGAAAGGCCGTCTTGAAGGAGAGGAACTTGAGAGAACACTCCCTGATGGGCTCGTAAGGGGGGAGTCTCAGGGATGAGAGGACGAGAAAGAGATCCCACGCCGGGGTTCGGCGGGGGTTCTGGCTTCCTGGAGAGAAGCCCCTCTGACAAGATCCCGCAATAGGGGATCGTGCGCAAAGGACGGACCACCCAACTGACTGATGGTGGTGCAGATGGCCGCCCTGTGAACCTTCACTGAGGAGGACGAAAGCTTTTTCTCGGTTGACAGAAAGCCAAGGTAGTTGGCCAACTGCAAGCGAGAGGGTGAGTGGGGTGACACCGCATTTGAGGTGCACCAAGAGAGCCAGCCGTTCCAGTGGGCATTATACACCCCCTGTGTGCCCGGCCTGTGAGCTTGCTGCACAAGGCCGATTACGGCCGGGGACAAGCCTAATGAAGACATCGAGTCCCGCACAGCATCCAGGCGTGAAGGTTTAGAACCTCTGGATTGCCGTGCGGAATGCCTGACCTGGGTTGAAGGAGGGAGCGACCCGACACCGCGAGGTTTAGTGGCGGCACATGGGACAGGTGCAGAAGTTCTGGGTACCATGTTTGGGCTGGCCATTTGGGTGCGACAAGGATCAATGTCGCTGAGTCCTCCCTGGCCTTCCGCAGTACTTTCCCCAGAATGGGGAACAGGGGGAAGGCATAGCCGATGAGGTTCGACCATGGAATGGATAGGGCATCTACAGCCCAGGCCGCTGGGTCCGGAACTGGAGAGACGTACAAAGGGAGGCGGTGATTGAACCTGGTGGCAAAGAGGTCCACGTGTGGTTTGAACCATGCTGCCCATACTGGCTCCAGGACTGCATGGACCAGTGTCCATTCCGAGGGAAGAACCATGTGGGATCTGCTGAGAGAGTCCGCAAGTATGTTGATCTTTCCGGGACATGCTTTGCTGAGAGCCGAATCGAGTGTTCCTCGCACCAGAGGAGGAGTTGTTCCGCTCTCCGAGACAGGGAGTGGGAGCGGGCGCACCCTTGCTTGTTGATGTAACAAGCTACTGTGGTGTTGTCCGTGTTGATACGGACATGTTTTCCCCTCAGAAAGGGGAGAAGTCCCTGAGTGCCTGAAAAACTGCCTCCAGTTCCAACATGTTGATGTGGCAGGGCATGAGTTCGGTTGATCACCGACCTGCTGCTGTCAGCGTGCCCACATGGGCTCCCCACCCGGAGGTGGACGCGTCCGTGAACAAGTCCTCCTGAGGAGGGGGCAGTGTGATAGGGACTCCCTGGGCTAGGCGTGACTGGGAGCGCCATTTGGTCACCGATGATTTGAACCAAGGACCCAGGTGGACCGGAAGGTCCCATGGCTGAAGCGACTGTGACCAACGCTTCAGGAATCCGCGCTGGAATTGCCGCTTGAGGAGACAACCCAGTGGCACTAGGGGTGCCAGCGACTCCATAAGGCCCAGTAGGGAGGCCAGCTTCCTGGCCGGGGTGTGAAGTTGAGGGAGCAGTTGGGCTAGGAGGCCCTGAAGGCACAGTAAGCGCTGGGGAGTCGGGGTCACCCTCCACTTGGATGTGTCGAAGGACATGCCCAGGAACTGGAACTGTTTGGAGGGAGTGAGGTCCGACTTCTCCTCGTTGCAGACAAAGCCCAGGTTGTGACAGAGTCGCAGGACCTGGGAAGCTTGTTGTGCACACTGTTCCTTGGAGGAGGCGAGTAGAAGCCAATCGTCTAGATAGGCTTTGGGGCGGATGCCCTTCCCCCGAACATGCATGCACAGTTCCCTCGCCATCTTCGTGAACAGCCAAGGGGCGGGTGCCAGACCGAAGGGCAGGGCCCTGAATTGGAAGATCCGGTTCCTCCAGACGAATCTGAGGTACTTCCTGTCCCTGGGGTGAATAAGAAGGTGGAAGTATGCATCCTTGAGGTCGATGGATATCCCCCAGTCGTCCGGGTGCAAGGCATCGCGGATGGACATAGGGATTTCCATACGGAAATGGAGGACGCGGAGGAACCGGTTTAGGGGGGAGAGGTCCAGGACGGGCCTCCAGCCCCCCGAAGTTTTGGGGACCACAAAGATGCGGCCATAGAATCCCGGGGACGCACTGGAGGAAACTTCCTCCATGGCCCCTTTGGCTAGCATTGAAAGAACCTCCTGATCCAGGGCCTGCAAGGCCAAGCGATCTTGAGGAAGTGCGAAAGCAGGGGGAGAGGGCGTGAGAGGGGCCTTCCTTGGGCCCCAAGGAAGGCGGAACCCCAACCTGATCACCCGCAGGGCCCACGGGCTGGCAGTCAAACCACCGCTTTGTGGGTTTGAGAATTCGGCGGACGAAATCTTCTTAACCCTCGCTTTGCCACCCAATCGCTTCACATAAGTTTCTACCTTAAACGAAAACATAGGCAAGACACAAAAACAACAACGACAATCGATCGATCGCGTAGCGAAATCAAAAAATACTTAGCTGCTCAGAGCGTACGAGGCGAGCTGGAAGATGGCTGCCGAGAAAAGAGGAAGAGCACATGCGCATGCGCAAGACATGGATACTCTCAGAGTTACTGTCCCTTCGGACTTTATTGTTATGAGGCAGAATTGGCAAACCGCTGCCGCTTATTGCATTTGTGAGCCACGGTATAGTATGTGTAATTAAACTGAAAATTTCTTCCATTTACTGTTGAAATGAAAAAGTGTGAGCAAACATTCACAGACAATCCCATGCAGTTACCTGGACAAAGCATACATAAACAATGGTGTACTAAAGCAGCACTGAAATAACTCCAGTCACTAGGACCTAGGATGTACATAGTCAGTTCAAATACCAGTAAGAAAGACACAAGTTTCAATCTACTGTTTACTATATTTACTATATATCATAGGTATCATGCCTCTCTGGTCCTGTTACACACTGACACAGACTTCCATTTCATATTAGAATGGACCCCTCAACTTGCATACACACTGATACAGACTTCATTTCATATTAGAATGGACCCCTCAACTGGAATACACACTGATACAGACTTCCATTTCATACCAGAATGGACCCCTCAACTGGAATACACACTGATACAGACTTCCATTTCATACCAGAATGGACCCCTCAACTGGAATACACACTGATACAGACTTCCATTTCATACCAGAATGGACCCCTCAACTGGAATACACACTGATACAGACTTCCATTTCATACCAGAATGGACCCCTCAATTGGAATACACACTGATACAGACTTCCATTTCATACCAGAATGGACCCCTCAACTGGAATACACACTGATACAGACTTCCATTTCATACCAGAATGGACCCCTCAACTGGAATACACACTGATACAGACTTCCATTTCATATTAGAATGGACCCCTCAACTGGAATACACACTGATACAGACTTCCATTTCATACCAGAATGGACCCCTCAACTGGAATACACACTGACACAGACTTCCATTTCATATTAGAATGGACCCCTCAACTGGAATACACACTGATACAGACTTCCATTTCATATTAGAATGGACCCCTCAACTGGAATACACACTGATACAGACTTCCATTTCATATTAGAATGGACCCCTCAACAGGAATACACACTGATACAGACTTCCATTTCATATTAGAATGGACCCCTCAACTGGAATACACACTGATACAGACTTCCATTTCATACCAGAATGGACCCCTCAACTGGAATACACACTGATACAGACTTCCATTTCATACCAGAATGGACCCCTCAATTGGAATACACACTGATACAGACTTCCATTTCATACCAGAATGGACCCCTCAACTGGAATACACACTGATACAGACTTCCATTTCATACCAGAATGGACCCCTCAACTGGAATACACACTGATACAGACTTCCATTTCATATTAGAATGGACCCCTCAACTGGAATACACACTGATACAGACTTCCATTTCATACCAGAATGGACCCCTCAACTGGAATACACACTGACACAGACTTCCATTTCATATTAGAATGGACCCCTCAACTGGAATACACACTGATACAGACTTCCATTTCATATTAGAATGGACCCCTCAACTGGAATACACACTGATACAGACTTCCATTTCATATTAGAATGGACCCCTCAACAGGAATACACACTGATACAGACTTCCATTTCATATTAGAATGGACCCCTCAACTGGAATACAGACTGATACAGACTTCCATTTCATATTAGAATGGACCCCTCAACTGGAATACACACTGATACAGACTTCCATTTCATATTAGAATGGACCCCTCAACTGGAATACACACTGATACAGACTTCCATTTCATATTAGAATGGACCCCTCAACTTGAAATCTGGTTGACACAGGGGAGAGAGGTCACAGCCATTGTATGTCTTCCTTTAATCTATTTCAACACTGTACATTTCCTGTTGTTACTGCTATTGTTGTTTCGCCTGTCACACACTCACCATGTGTATGACTGTGAAAGAAGAAAAAAACTGATAACAATGAGACCAGCAACACTAGCTTTCTCACATACATTCTCTGACCCTATCAACCAGTTTATTGATTCAAATCTGTAAAATCAATTTTGAAATTTGTGATTAACACAATTAAGGGTCTGACCCTCAAGTCTATTAATGGGACACTTAGGTTTTGCAATCCATTGTTATTCTGAATTATTGTAAAGATGACATGATGCATCAACACTACTACAAAGAAAAAGACAACCAACAGAAGCGACCTACTCGTATAGAATTATTGTAAAGATGACATGATGCATCAACACTACTACAAAGAAAAAGACAACCAATAGAAGCGACCTACTCGTATAGAATTATTGTAAAGATGACATGATGCATCAACACTACTACAAAGAAAAAGACAACCAATAGAAGCGACCTACTCGTATAGAAGCAAAGCCCACAATAAGGGCTATAACATCAGACAACATGTGAAAGGAGTCGGCCACCAGAGCGATGGAGTTGGTCACATAGCCCACAATGATCTCCACCAGAAAGAAGCTGGACGTCAACACCAACATGGACAGCAGACGACATGTCTTTCCCGTGTAGCGACCCATCTTGACAAATCTGCACACAAACACATGTAGAACCTTCATATCAATACATTATGCAAAATAGAAATCAACAAACAGATTGTGTTTAACTTATGAAGTTATGTATGATGATGATGTACTCTTCACCGATCCAACAAAGCAGCAGGCATACTGGTCGTTTAGTGTGTTTCTTCATGGACATACAGGCATACTGGTTGTCTAGTGTGTTTCTTCATTGGACATACAGGCATACTGGTCGTCTAGTGTGTTTCTTCATTGGACATACAGGCATACTGGTCGTCTAGTGTGTTTCTTCATTGGACATACAGGCATACTGGTCATCTAGTGTGTTTCTTCATTGGACATACAGGCATACTGGTCATCTAGTGTGTTTCTTCATTGGACATACAGGCATACTGGTCATCTAGTGTGTTTCTTCATTGGACATACAGGCATACTGGTCATCTAGTGTGTTTCTTCATTGGACATACAGGCATACTGGTTGTCTAGTGTGTTTCTTCATTGGACATACAGGCATACTGGTCATCTAGTGTTTCTTCATTGGACATACAGGCATACTGGTCATCTAGTGTGTTTCTTCATTGGACATACAGGCATACTGGTCATCTAGTGTGTTTCTTCATTGGACATACAGGCATACTGGTCATCTAGTGTGTTTCTTCATTGGACATACAGGCATACTGGTCATCTAGTGTGTTTCTTCATTGGACATACAGGCATACTGGTCATCTAGTGTGTTTCTTCATTGGACATACAGGCATACTGGTCATCTAGTGTGTTTCTTCATTGGACATACAGGCATACTGGTTGTCTAGTGTGTTTCTTCATTGGACATACAGGCATACTGGTCATCTAGTGTGTTTCTTCATTGGACATACAGGCATACTGGTCATCTAGTGTGTTTCTTCATTGGACATACAGGCATACTGGTCGTCTAGTGTGTTTCTTCATTGGACATACAGGCATACTGGTCATCTAGTGTGTTTCTTCATTGGACATACAGGCATACTGGTCATCTAGTGTGTTTCTTCATTGGACATACAGGCATACTGGTCATCTAGTGTGTTTCTTCATTGGACATACAGGCATACTGGTCATCTAGTGTGTTTCTTCACTGGACATACAGGCATACTGGTTGTCTAGTGTGTTTCTTCATTGGACATACAGGCATACTGGTCATCTAGTGTGTTTCTTCATTGGACATACAGGCATACTGGTCATCTAGTGTGTTTCTTCATTGGACATACAGGCATACTGGTTGTCTAGTGTGTTTCTTCATTGGACATACAGGCATACTGGTTGTCTAGTGTGTTTCTTCATTGGACATACAGGCATACTGGTTGTCTAGTGTGTTTCTTCATTGGACATGCATACAAGACCAATCCTGGAAACACCTGTTTCTCCACAGATATTGCATGGCAAGGAGTCCTGTGGGCTTACAGTCTGCTTCCCCTCCTGTTGCACAGCAGCTGTTGTGCCCTGTTCAAACATGACTGTGCCCTGAGTACACCACTGTTGCCAGTATACATGTACTGTACTGCAGGCTATGTGGTCCTAGCTGATAGTGTTGTTGGACACTACAGCTAATGAGACTGGCTTTCATAGCAGCCTTCTATCACTTGTTGGGCACTACAGCTAGTGAGACTGCCTTTCATAGCAGCCTTCTATCACTTGTTGGGCACTACAGCTAATGAGACTGCCTTTCATAGCAGTCTTCTATCACTTGTTGGGCACTACAGCTAGTGAGACTGGCTTTCATAGCAGCCTTCTATCACTTGTTGGGCACTACAGCTAGTGAGACTGCCTTTCATAGCAGCCTTCTATCACTTGTTGGGCACTACAGCTAGTGAGACTGCCTTTCATAGCAGCCTTCTATCACTTGTTGGGCACTACAGCTAGTGAGACTGCCTTTCATAGCAGCCTTCTATCACTTGTTGGGCACTACAGCTAGTGAGACTGCCTTTCATAGCAGCCTTCTATCACTTGTTGGGCACTACAGCTAGTGAGACTGCCTTTCATAGCAGCCTTCTATCATTTCAGTGGTCTTCAATCACCACTGTCCTTGCTTCAGCACTCCATACAGAAGCATCTGTGGGATACGGTTGTCGTCCATACGGACAATGATATCCATTGCTACTCACTGAACTGCCTACGCTGCAACATTCGTCTCATGACTTCCTACTACAGTCCTTGTTTTTGGTAACAATGGCAGGTGGTGACGTGTCAGTTAAGCCTGTGATGGTGTTGGCTGAAAGTTTTATTTTAACAGTCTCTCTCTTGCTGAGGCTAATTGTACGGCTGAAGCATTTCCAGGCTGTAGCATATTGCCGAGTGATGTGCTGCATGTCTTCACGCAAGTGCGTGTAGAGTCATCTGTGGAGTGGAATTCACTTGGCTTGGATTTTCCACAAACTGAATAGTTTTCCACCTGACAGGAACAGGATGTACAGCCCCCTGCTAAAGTTTGTAAATGTATCAATAAGCTTTGCTGCATAGAAGATGGAAAAAAAGTGTGGGAGCTAGAACACGTCCTTGTTTCACTATGTCCCACATTGGGAAGGGATCGGATGCCTCCCCATTCTCTTGTACCATAACCAATGTGCCGCTGTGGACAGTGACACTAACTTCTACTTCTGAAGGCAACCAAAGTTCTATAAAATTTCTTCTCACAAATAATGTAGACACACACAAAATATCCAGTCAACTTTTTTACCAGGCATATCAGTGACCCCTGTCATTTTGGTTTTCCTCAGTGAAACAATGTTCATGATATTATGTAAATTGCCAACACACACACACACACACACACACACAGTGACACACACACACACACACTCTCTCTCTCTCTCTCTCCTTTCTCTCTCAATCTCTCACTCAGACTGGACTGACTGGACACACACACACACACACACTCTCTCTCTCTCTCTCTCTCTCTCTCTCTCTCTCTCAATCTTTCTCTCAGACTGGACTGTCTGACTGACTGGACATACACACACTCTCTCTCTCTCTCTCTCTCTCTCTTCTCTCTCTCTCTCTCTCTCTTCTCTCTCTCTCTCTCTCTCTCTCTCTCAGACTGGACTGTCACAACTACACGGAATGTGTGGCCTAGTTTATAAAGCTCCTGCCTTAAGGTCAGAAACCTAGGTTTGATTCCTGGTCGTACATGGATCCTTCTCCTCCTCCACTAAACTTTGAGTGGTGATGTGGGAGCTGTTTGTTGGATGAGACAATAAACCCATGTCTTATATACAGCATGCACTTAGTACAAGTTTAAAGATCCCAAAGTAGCAACAACAAAAAAGAGTTGTCCCTGGCAAAATTCTGAAGTAAAATTCAATGTCATAGATACAGGAAAAAGTCCATTATCATAAATACACAAAAATACACATTCACAGTTCAACACCACCCATCCACCCATTTCCTTCACTTTTCCTGAAAAAAGGGGGGGTGGGGGGAATGAGTTGTACCTAACTGCAGCGACGTGCTTCTTATCAGGGATAGCAGCCAAAATTTCACATAGACAATCCATTGATACAAAAGAGCAAGTAAGCATAAACACAAACACAAATATTCATTCGTCATGTTTGTTGTCAATGTACAATGAGTCACACATCTGTCAGTTTATACTCAACTCTGGTCTTGTATTTCAACACCGTATCTGAGACCTGACACAACAGTGATCAACTGTACATTACTATTACTATTACATTTACTTGGTCATGAAATCCTTGTTGTAGTTTTATACTATCACTTGGACTCTGTGACAGCAGGAAATGGCATGAAATAGCACCTTTCTTTTTTTCCTTTATATTCTTTTGTTTTGTTAAAGCTAACGTTACAGGTGAAACAAACAATGACACTGCATAATGATTCATATCAAAGTCTTACAAAATGATTCATAGTAACTCTACTGAATTTGTTTCATAAGGGTTTGGTTGTTGTTGGGGGTTTTTTGTCGTTTCGTTTTTTTTGTTTCGTTTTGTTTTTGTGTGTTTTTTGGGGGGAGGGGGGTTTGGTTTTGTTGGGGGTTTTTTGTTTGTTTTTTTTAATCAAATATTGCATCCTGATTAGTCATCAACAGTAACCCTCAGATGTAGTCACATATGTACCAATTAAGGCACATATCTCTCTCTCTCACGAATACACACACACGCACATGCGCGCACGCACGCATGCCACACACACACACACACACACACACACACACACACACACACACACACACACACACACACACAATGCGCACCTAAACAAGTTATTCTGTGAGAAGAGAAAGCTACGTGTGTATCACTGTCAATTTATGATTCATTCACTCCACTCAATGTCTAATATGCTGTGGAATACGTGTGTATTCTTGACTATGATTATGAATGAATGCTTATATAAGAATGTGTGTGTGTGTGCTGGTTGGTATGTGTGCGTGAGCATGCCTATAATTTCATGATCTGTATTCTTGTTCATATGTGTGCGTGTGTGCGCATACATGTGTCAGAATGGGGAATGTGTGTGTGTGTGTGTGTGTGTGTGTGTGTGTGTGTGTGTGTGTGTGTATTTGTGTGTGAGTATATATATGTGTGTGTGTGTGTGTGTGTGTGTGTGTGTGTGTGTGTGTGTGTGTGTGTGTGTGTGTGTGTGTGTGTGTGTGTGTACCAGTTTGTACCTGTGACTGTGAGTGTGATTATGCAAGCATGAGCGCTCAATAAATTATAAAGTGGTTGTCCAATAACTGAAAAAGTATACACTTAGTCCCATGCTCTTCTATACATCATGATTTCTCTTTTGTCGTTGTTATTATTATTAAGTTTTCTTTTCTTCCTCACTTCAAATTACTTTCTTTCCTGCTTTTTATCATTGCTAATTAATAAGACAGCTTTTCTTTCTTTCCTGGTTCTATATATATAATATATACAGGGGGATGCAAAAGTAGGTATACAGTAAGTATCACATCATTACTATAAATATAATGCTTAATTCCGCTCTCGATTAGAAGAGTGTGTGAATACCGACGGCAAGCAGTTTGAGTATCTGAGGGATTAAGGCTGTGCTTGTTATTACATGTATATATGCAATATTCATTTGTTTGTATAATAAATATAATGAGTATTGTATGTGTTTTCTTTTTTCATAACTGTATAGCTACTTTTGCACCCCCCCCCCCCCCCCTGTATATGAGAGCAATTCTCTTCTAGTTCTACTAACACACTGTGCGTAAGTACTTTTTGGGGGTAGGGTGAGGGAAGGGTGTCTAGTGTAAACAGTAGCTTTTCAAATCCACTGTGTAAACTCCTGACGAGAGAAAGTCACTGTCACTAGTGTGTCAGTCTCAAGTTGTTCACTGCTTCACACTAGGGCACAACTTGGCTTTGTTAACTGTTGAGCTATAGTCCATTTCACTAAAGGATGTCATAATGAAAGTCTTTTTTTTTTTTTTTCATGAAATCCCAATCTATTCAGCGCTGGCAACAATAAATACAACTTCGCCATGACTGACCGACAAAGGAGCTAAAATACTGTACTCTGTAGTCAGAACAATTATTCAAAATGAAAATACTTTTTTGACAAATTATAGCAGTCCGCCACGTAGGTTTTACTAAATCCATTAGTCATTATTATCTTATAGTTATACCATCTACACGTATGGAATCACTGTATGCACCATTGTTTTTGTTGTTTACGTTTACTTGTGTCGTAGCGCTGTCGCCATGACCCGGCCTCATCAGCGACTGACTGTGTAAATCACTGTATGCACCATTGTTTTTGTTGTTTACACTTACTTGTGTCGCTACGACACAAGTAAGTGTTGTTTATACTTACTTGTATCGCTACGACACAAGTAAGTGTAAACAGTCAGTCGCTGATGAGGCCGGGTCACGGCGACAGCGCTACGACACAAATAAGTGTAAACAACAAAAACAATGGCGCATACAGTGATTCCATACGTGTAGGTGGTATAAGGTAATAATGACTAATGAAAATACTTTTCTTCTCAAACTTCTCTTTCTCTAATGTTGGTCTTATGTAAAATTGACCAGAACATAATCGGACATACATTTCGTGAAGGCTTTCACTCTGGTTGTGCCCTGAGATTCAGTTTCTGAGCTGAAGACATTTCTTTTCCTATCCAGGATGTCTTTCCTTCTTTATGATACGTGGTATCATCCAGTAGTGACAACTATGAATTGCATGTCAACCATACAAGTTATGATACGTGGTATCATCCAGTAGTGACAACTATGAACTGCATGTCAACCATACAAGTTATGATACGTGGTATCATCCAGTAGTGACAACTATGAACTGCATGTCAACCATACAAGTTATGATACGTGGTATCATCCAGTAGTGACAACTATGAACTGCATGTCAACCATACAAGTTATGATACGTGGTATCATCCAGTAGTGACAACTATGAACTGCATGTCAACCATACAAGTATATCCTATAAGACTGGTAATAAACACACAGGCTGATGTCTGTGTAACAAAACTTGTGCATACTTAACTGCCTGTGTGACAGTATTTTCTACCATCACCCTGAACAATGCAAGTTCAAGTACACATAGGGCTTACTAAACAGTCCTTTACCGTATTTTCTACCATCACCCTGAACAATGCAAGTTCAAGTACACATAGGGCTTACTAAACAGTCCTTTACCGTATTTTCTACCATCACCCTGAACAATGCAAGTTCAAGCACACATAGGGCTTACTAAACAGTCACAATGTCAACAGTCAGATAATGCGAATAAAAAAAAAAATTAATAAATTCTGAAACACAAAAGAATCGATGGCCTAATAACGTACAGTTATTTTGCTGACAGATCAGTACAAAAATATTTCACTATGACGCTACTGACAGTTTTTGTTTACAAGTCGTACTTAATAATTCACCCGTCCATTCTGATATGAACATAAAGTAGGCTACTACATAACTTTACACTTAAACATTAGTTAATTTAAAGGAAAATTCCTTTCCATAAATTACATTTTCTGGCTACATGTATGTTTTCTTAAAATTAATGTGGAATTAGAAAATTATTCAGAAAGCTGAATGGCTGAAAATGAAGAGTTTCTCCGAACTTTTACAAATGTATTTATTCATCAATTTATGCATCATTTCTTCAAGTTCAATATGTTATCAACCAGCAATGTTTTCTGTGCCTAACTGAAAAACAGAAAGGATGCATCAAATACAATAACCACTTTTTGAATGTCATCAACACTGTTGAGTTAGGTCACAAGCCATTCCCAACTTTTTCTGCACTAGAACAAGTACAACCAAATTTTCACCTTACAATATATTAATTAGTACTGTGGCAATATGAATGTCACACACAGCTACTCTAGTATAGTGGTCATATGGTCAGATGGGTTACTCACTAACTGCCACAAGTCACTGTCTACTTTTTATGTGTCAATGTTGGTTGGTGTATGTATGTGTTATGCCTGCTTCCTATTTTCCTTCTTCTTGTTGCGTTGCGTTGTGTTGCGTTGTGTTGCGTTGTGTTGTGTTGTGTTTGGTCTATTTATTTGTGTGATTCATTGTATTGTTGTCAGCCATCATGCTGTGTGGGAGTGTGTATGCATGAATGTGAGTGTGAGTGGTGTGTGTGTGTGTGTGTGTGTGTGTGTGTGTGTGTGTGTGTGTGTGTGTGTGTGTGTGTGTATGTGTGTGTGTGTGTGTGTGTGTATTTACTGTTATTTGTTATTTCTTACTGCCTATCTGTTTATTTATCTACTATCCTTTTTATTTGTTTTGTTTTTTTGTTGTTGTTATGGGGGGGGGGGGGTTTGTTTGTTTGTTTGGTTGGTTGGTTGGTTTTTTTGTTTGTTTTGTTTTGTTTTGTTTTATTTTTGTTTTGTTTTGTTTTGTTTTGT
>JAPXFY010000019.1:74057710-74062710 GCA_030674185.1 Monoplex corrugatus
CTTTCGAAAGACTCAGGTTATGTCAAAGAAATGCAGGCAGGAATGACAAACGTTATAAACGTTATAAAGGAATATGCAGCAGATCATTACGACGGTGATACATTTGAATACATCCATAAATACAAGATTGAATTTAAAGTATCTGACAAAGATTCTTTTTAGACTTTCTGTTGATGAAAATAAGACCTCAAACTATAACATGTGCTACGGAGAACATGGAGAAAAAACAAGTAAAGATATATGTATTTATCATAGATATACAAATTATTGAAAAGAAACAACATAAAACAAACAATGTGAACTCACTGGAAAAAAAGAACTAGTTTCTTAACGTGAAAAAAAATGTAGAAGGTGTTTTGATTCGCTGTAGGGCTAGGTGGGGAAACAAAGCAGATGGAGAAAACAAACTAGAAACTGTTTTCTAACCTTGAAAATAAAACATGTTAACGAGAAATATGATAAAGATTGTGAAAAAAAGATGGAAATTTCACAGAAGACCAAGAAGAAAAGAAGAATGAAGTGAAAAACCTTTTACAAACAAATTAAACAAATTTATAAATGAAATGAAAACATTGAGGATTGTGACACAAGTGACTTGGTGAATGAAATGCTTCACTTATCTGTGGATACTAAGACATTTCTAGAAAATCATTTACAACATTACGGTTCAAGTTTGATAATACGTACGAAGAAAATGAATGATCTATTTTGGGCACACGTGTTAAAAACATGTAAACAGTTCTGACAAAAAATAGAACCAAAACCTTTCTCCTGAATGGCTTGCTGAAGCAACGCTATTCGATGAAAAAAATTCAGTCGGTGACAAAATTATAACACGAATAAAGTGGATTGGAAATGGTGTTTATGTATTGTATACTCCATGGAGACAGTGGAGAATTCTTTAAATGAACAGCTCAGTAAGAAGTTGATATTGACTTCATTATCTTTGCTGGATGTGTATCATCTGTCCAAAACTATATACATCAAAGTATCATAACACCCCTTACACTGAAAACACGCTATTCGGTACAAAAAGGTATTAGACTCATAACACATCACTACAGACACCCCTTACACTGAAAACACGCTATTCGGTACAAAAAGGTATTAGACTCATAACACATCACTACAGACACCCTTACACTGAAAACACGCTATTCGGTACAAAAAGGTATTAGACTCATAACACATCACTACAGAACACCCTTACACTGAATCAACGCTCGAAAAAAGGATATTGACTTCATACTTCATCATACTACAACCTATCACTAAACAACCTATCTCAAAAAGTATTGACTCATACATCACTACAGACACCCCTTACACTGAAAACACGCTATTCGGTACAAAAAGGTATTAGACTCATAACACATCACTACAGACACCCCTTACACTGAAAACACGCTATTCGGTACAAAAAGGTATTAGACTCATAACACATCACTACAGACACCCCTTACACTGAAAACACGCTATTCGGTACAAAAAGGTATTAGACTCATAACACATCACTACAGACACCCCTTACACTGAAAACACGCTATTCGGTACAAAAAGGTATTAGACTCATAACACATCACTACAGACACCCCTTACACTGAAAACACGCTATTCGGTACAAAAAGGTATTAGACTCATAACACATCACTACAGACACCCCTTACACTGAAAACACGCTATTCGGTACAAAAAGGTATTAGACTCATAACACATCACTACAGACACCCCTTACACTGAAAACACGCTATTCGGTACAAAAAGGTATTAGACTCATAACACATCACTACAGACACCCCTTACACTGAAAACACGCTATTCGGTACAAAAAGGTATTAGACTCATAACACATCACTACAGACACCCCTTACACTGAAAACACGCTATTCGGTACAAAAAGGTATTAGACTCATAACACATCACTACAGACACCCCTTACACTGAAAACACGCTATTCGGTACAAAAAGGTATTAGACTCATAACACATCACTACAGACACCCCTTACACTGAAAACACGCTATTCGGTGACAAAAAGGTATTAGACTCATAACACATCACTACAGACACCCCTTACACTGAAAACACGCTATTCGGTACAAAAAGGTATTAGACTCATAACACATCACTACAGACACCCCTTACACTGAAAACACGCTATTCGGTACAAAAAGGTATTAGACTCATAACACATCACTACAGACACCCCTTACACTGAAAACACGCTATTCGGTACAAAAAGGTATTAGACTCATAACACATCACTACAGACACCCCTTACACTGAAAACACGCTATTCGGTACAAAAAGGTATTAGACTCATAACACATCACTACAGACACCCCTTACACTGAAAACACGCTATTCGGTACAAAAAGGTATTAGACTCATAACACATCACTACAGACACCCCTTACACTGAAAACACGCTATTCGGTACAAAAAGGTATTAGACTCATAACACATCACTACAGACACCCCTTACACTGAAAACACGCTATTCGGTACAAAAAGGTATTAGACTCATAACACATCACTACACGACACCCCTTACACTGAAAACACGCTATTCGGTACAAAAAGGTATTAGACTCATAACACATCACTACAGACACCCCTTACACTGAAAACACGCTATTCGGTACAAAAAGGTATTAGACTCATAACACATCACTACAGACACCCCTTACACTGAAAACACGCTATTCGGTACAAAAAGGTATTAGACTCATAAACACATCACTACAGACACCCCTTACACTGAAAACACGCTATTCGGTACAAAAGGTATTAGACTCATAACACATCACTACAGACACCCTTACACTGAAAACACGCTATTCGGTACAAAAAGGTATTAGACTCATAACACATCACTACAGACACCCCTTACACTGAAAACACGCTATTCGGTACAAAAAGGTATTAGACTCATAACACATCACTACAGACACCCCTTACACTGAAAACACGCTATTCGGTACAAAAAGGTATTAGACTCATAACACATCACTACAGACACCCCTTACACTGAAAACACGCTATTAGGTACAAAAAGGTATTAGACTCATAACACATCACTACAGACACCCCTTACACTGAAAACACGCTATTCGGTACAAAAAGGTATTAGACTCATAACACATCACTACAGACACCCCTTACACTGAAAACACGCTATTCGGTACAAAAAGGTATTAGACTCATAACACATCACTACAGACACCCCTTACACTGAAAACACGCTATTCGGTACAAAAAGGTATTAGACTCATAACACATCACTACAGACACCCCTTACACTGAAAACACGCTATTCGGTACAAAAAGGTATTAGACTCATAACACATCACTACAGACACCCCTTACACTGAAAACACGCTATTCGGTGCAAAAAGGTATTAGACTCATAACACATCACTACAGACACCCCTTACACTGAAAACACGCTATTCGGTGCAAAAAGGTATTAGACTCATAACACATCACTACAGACACCCCTTACACTGAAAACACGCTATTCGGTACAAAAAGGTATTAGACTCATAACACATCACTACAGACACCCCTTACACTGAAAACACGCTATTCGGTACAAAAAGGTTTTAGACTCATAACACATCACTACAGACACCCCTTACACTGAAAACACGCTATTCGGTACAAAAAGGTATTAGACTCATAACACATCACTACAGACACCCCTTACACTGAAAACACGCTATTCGGTACAAAAAGGTATTAGACTCATAACACATCACTACAGACACCCCTTACACTGAAAACACGCTATTCGGTACAAAAAGGTATTAGACTCATAACACATCACTACAGACACCCCTTACACTGAAAACACGCTATTCGGTACAAAAAGGTATTAGACTCATAACACATCACTACAGACACCCCTTACACTGAAAACACGCTATTCGGTACAAAAAGGTATTAGACTCATAACACATCACTACAGACACCCCTTACACTGAAAACACGCTATTCGGTACAAAAAGGTATTAGACTCATAACACATCACTACAGACACCCCTTACACTGAAAACACGCTATTCGGTACAAAAAGGTATTAGACTCATAACACATCTCTACAGACACCCCTTACACTGAAAACACGCTATTCGGTACAAAAAGGTATTAGACTCATAACACATCACTACAGACACCCCTTACACTGAAAACACGCTATTCGGTACAAAAAGGTTATTAGACTCATAACACATCACTACAGACACCCCTTACACTGAAAACACGCTATTCGGTACAAAAAGGTATTAGACTCATAACACATCACTACAGACACCCCTTACACTGAAAACACGCTATTCGGTACAAAAAGGTATTAGACTCATAACACATCACTGAAAACACGCTATTCGGTGCAAAAAGGTATTAGACTCTACTATTATATAAGTATATTTTTAGGATCATTGCACTCAGTGAGGTCACCTTTGTGCTCACCTTTGTGCTCACCTTTGTGCTCACCTTTGTGCTCACCTTTTCTTTTTTTTTTCACGTCCCATTTTGTACAGCACCTCACCACCTCAACACCTCACCACCTCACCACCTCACCACCTCACCACCTCACCACCTCACCTGCCACAGAAGCTGGAACGGTTTTTACAGTGCGATGATGATGATGTCAATGAGTATGATAATCATGATGCTATGGAGTTCCATCTAGGATTGAGACTGCGTGACAGGGCTGAACTCTACACTTACTATCATAATATATCCTGGCGTCAACAAGGCCTGAGAGATACAGACACCTGCGGTGCTGGTCAGAAGTTTTGAGCAACACGCTCAATGACGTGAAGTGGATGAGACTCGACTGTGTGTCCCAGTCTTCCCAATGAGCCCATGACACGCCCAACTCTGGGTAGGAACCGGTTAGAGCCGCAAAATCCCACAAGGATTTTTGAAGGGACTGATGGGGATTCGAATCCACAACCTTCCAATCAGCAGTCCGTTGCACTAACCACTACACCA
>JAPXFY010000019.1:74070210-74075210 GCA_030674185.1 Monoplex corrugatus
CAGAAACAGAGAAGGCTCGTGGACCATAGGTATTGAGCTTAGTGCGTGGAAAGCGAAGAGTCAGAGGATCAGAGGCAGAGCGGAGGGTACGTGAGGGAACATAGATCTCAAGTAGGCTTGACAGGTAATCGGGGGCTGCGTTATTGAGGCTTTTGTAGCACATGGTGTCTAGTTTGTACTGTATGCGCTTTGATACAGGGAGCCAGTGAAGTTGTGCCAGGAGAGGAGATATGTGGTCAGCTTTTTTCTTTTTGAGTACAAGGCGTGCAGCATTGTTTTGAATGCGCTGTAGGATGTGAATGGTGGAGGCAGGAAGACCAGACAGGAGTGAATTGCAATAGTCAATGCGAGACATTATGAAGGAGAGAACGAGTTTTGCAGTTGTTTCGACAGAGAGATACTTCCTGATCAGCTTTATACGATGGAGATGATAGTAGCAGGATCTGGCAGTTTGAGAAACAAAGTTGTTCATGGAGAGGGTAGAGTCAATGCAGACACCAAGGTTTTTAGCTGAATCAGAAATTGGGACTGATGTGTTACATAATGGGAGAGAAAGAGGAGGCAGCTGAGAAAGTTTCTGACGGGTGCCAATGAGGATAGCTTCTGTTTTGTCGTCATTAAGCTGAAGTCTATTGACTACTCTGGATGTTTTCTATCTTCACCCTGTGCTGTTTCACATAGGGGTCCCAGACGGATGCCGAATATTCCAGCAGAGGCCCAACAAACGTTTTATAGGCTTTAGCCTTTATGCCAGGGGAGCTGATTTTCCGGTTGGGTCTGAGAAATCCCAGGACCTGGTTGGCTTTGGTCCAGATGGAGTTGATATGATCGTCCCAATCCATCTTGTTCTGCAGTATGACTCCAATATATTTCGCTGAGTCTACAACTTCAGGGTGTGGCCGTGGAGATGGTATTCACACTGTAGTGGCCGTCGCTTTCGTGTGACAGGGAGGGTATTGCACTTTGCAAGGGGAAATTGCATGTCCCAACTCTTCTCCCAAACAGCGAGCTGTTGGAGGTCTTGCTGTAGTTGAGCTTGGTCCTGGGCAGAGCTAACCCTGTTGTACACTGCAGTGTCGTCTGCAAAGAGTCTACTGTTTGTAGTCAGATTGTCGGACAGGTCGTTGATGTAGGCTAGGAATAAGAATGGTCCCAGCACTGACCCCTGTGGCACACCGGATCTGACTGGTACAAACGATGAGCACGATCCATTCACAACCACTGCCTGTCGTCTGTTCTGCAGGAAGCTCGCTATCCACCTGTTGGTATGACCTCGAACACCGTATGTATGGAGCTTATGAAGGAGAAGGCTATGGTTGACTTTATCAAATGCCTTAGCAAAGTCCATCATAAGGACATCGACTTGCCCTCCTCCCTCAATGTGTCCAACAATCTCGTCAACAAATTCAAGGAGTTGTGTTTCACATGAGCGACCCTTTCTGAAGCCATGCTGGCGGTCGGTGAGGATCCTCGGAGAATCCAGGAGTTCCATCATAGCACTTGATATCACATGTTCCATAACTTTGCAAACGACGCAAGTAAGGGAGACTGTTCTCCCTTTTTGAGGATAAGTGTGACATATGCATCTCTCCAGTCTGCTGGAACAACTCCGCTGGTCATGAACAGAATGGTTAGTGATGGGGCCACCTCTTCTGCAATCTCGCGGAGGACTCTGGGTCCGATTCTGTCAGGTCCGCTGGCCTTATTCGGTTCTAGTCTTCTCAACACCTTGAGGACTCCACCAGTAGTAGGCCTAATAACAATGTCGTCCATGGGTGGATAATTGGCGCCGCTCGTTCCGGTTTTCTGCTTGAACTCTTCAGATGAATAGGCCTACTCCTTCCTCTCGCTGAACACAGACAGTAGTCAAGGATGACGGTTGACCGTTATATTGAAGAAGGTAATGTACACGAGCACCTACCTCAGACTTTTAAAAATTGTGTTGTGTGTGTGTGTGTGTGTGTGTGTGTGTGAAATACAACGACCATTCTCTTACATGTATTACTGCGCTATACAAATAGATCTAGTATTATCGATATTATTATCATTTTATAGTTATACCCTTTCCATCAGACTGTGATATCAGATTGTAGGAAGGCCTATCTTTCAGTCGTGAACGAAATCTCACAAGAAAAACTTCCGTGGTACAAGCCGTAGGCCATAAGCTTAGGCCTATGTGTCAACACTACTATCAATTTAATCAAGAACACGATCAAACATGAATGCGATTATTGCTGTTGAACGAACTCGCAAAACAAAGACCACTTTTGTTGAACAACACTTAGATCATAAGCTTATGTATATACTACTATCAAGAACATGACAAGAAGTCAAACATGAATGAGGTCATTCCTGTTGAACTCAAACAGACCGCTTTATATTATTGTGATTCATACGCTACATTCATCGTACAACTGAGAGAAGCAAAAATAGTTTATACATAGTGAAATTAATTTACAAGAATATTTTACTGTGTACTGAAATTGTCCCTCAGAAACTATTTATTCACGTTCTTGCTTAAAAAAAAAAAAAGTTAGGGTACTATATTTGTGTGCGTTACAATCACATGACAAACCGGCACATCCGGCGGATGTATAAAACCCAGCTGTACTTGTTTATTTACTTTGACCACGCGGGTGAGTGAAACAGTGAAGGATCGAGTGCGTGAAAGAAAAACACAATCATGACTATGAAAGCCAAACCATTTTTTAAACTCCGTCCTGAGTATCAGGAATCAGCAAACTATTCTTCGGAACCAGAGAAAATGGACCCCGAAAATGATAGAGATATCTGTGATAGGTATCCTTTTGGTGTCAACGATAAAGTCTTCATAAAAGTCCCCGATCTCAAAGTTGACGGTAAGTTTATGAAGAAGGACGATGCAACTAGTTATACTTATAGTACTAGCAGTGATAGTACTTGTCAGTTTGATAGACTTTCGTGCCTACTTTAACCATTTTTTTCTGTTTGTTTGTTGTTGTTGCTGATGTTTTCCAAGCTGGAAGCGTATTCATTCAATAATCAATATCATAAAGTTTACTAATTTAAAGACAAAGTCTACTCCACCGATTTTGTGAAAAGATAATCAGCTTGATCACCCCTCAGTGTCTCGTGTCTTCTGCCTTTCACGTTCAGTGATGTCATTTGTATTCTGTGAAGAAAAGTATTTATGATTGTGGCATGTGAAAAAAAAAGAAAGAAAAAAAAAGGCAAAGAACGGCAACGCAGCGTTGCAAGGCGACTTGGATGATCCTTTTCTGGTCCTCACCATTTTATTTTTGCACGGTTGACAAATGATAAGTACATAGATATAGATATATATAAATAAATACAAAGTTTAAACAGGTTGACAAATGACAAGTATTAGATATAGATATAAATAAATACAAAGCTTAAAGTTAAACAATAGCAACAAAACGTTTCTCGGCATTGCTAGGCTTATTTGTAGTATGAAGTGGATGTTCTTATCACAAAACAATGGATGTGATATTATGTTCTCAAATTTCATGTTGCAGTAAACTGGGGCATTGTGTCATAATAGTCCACATGGATGTGCTGTCATCTTAGACCAAAAGATGGCATGTAATCTTAGTTGAACATGACAGTAATATTATGTGGTGGTGAAATATTAATTTGTTGAATATTAGGACTGTCATGTTTCTTTCCTAATCTTTTTTAAATTACAGGAAAGAATTCATGTGAGTCCAAATGTATTTCATTAAACTCACTCAAGTTGTCATCTTATTTCCAGTCCTTGGCAACCAATCACAAATCCGATAAATAATTGATTTACAAGGGAAATAAATCTTACATATTATGTGACAAGGATGACTTCGTTTCACACTGTCATTTCCACATGTGCTCCACTCAGATCTAACAATAATAATCTGGCAGACTTTTTGACCTTGCACAAAATCATGAGCTGACAAGATCTTGAAATAGAAACAGGCCTCTGGAAAATTAAGGAGACATTTCCAGAATAATTTGATAGTGATTGACATACATTTTTACATCAGCACCCACCTCAGATGGTATTGGTGACCAGAATAACTTTCCCAAGAAAGTGTCAAAAAGAGATTATACTCTGACAAAATGTTGAAAAGCAGAATGATAATTATGGTACGATAAGCAGTAGGAAGGCCAGTTTTATGAAGGACACCCCAGGTTTGATCCCACAACCACCTAATGTGAATCAAAACAGTCAACCAACTGAACTACCTATGTGTTGACTAACTGAGACTCGTTTAAATAATCAGAACAACTTATATGCTGTGATCAGGAATTGAACTTGAGATGTCAGATCTCAAATTATATATCTGTCAGCTCAGCTTGTGAAGGCTTCATTTACCCCCCCCCCCCCCCTTTTTTTTTTTTTTTTTTAATGAATGGATCTCAGTTGCATGTTGAACCACTTTTTTGGTTTGTTTTTATTTTTTGAATGTTGATTTGTTTGTAGTACTATACATTCCTGTCTTCATTGGTCCATTTTGTCTTTTTCTTTTCCTCTTTTTTTTAATTCTTCCCAATTTGAGACTTTTTCCTTTTTCTTTCCCCAATTTCTGTGTTGTTGTCTCTTAACAGCACTGCACTGCAAGAAATCCATGTAACTAATTCTTTCTGTGGTGTCTATTTGGTGGGTGATACTAATGTAGGCTTGGGATACCTGTGTACCATCCTAACACACCATCTCCACACTTAGTAAACATGAAAGGATTGGGGACCCTGTAAAAAAAAAAAAAAAGCTTTGAATCTTCTTTCTCTTTCTCTTTTATTCTTTATCGGGCGCATAGTCAAGTGGTCAGATTTTGGACTTTCAGTGAGAAAGTCCTGGGTTTGTTTTACCTAGACACTGCCTGGTACAGAAAGGGTGGAGATTTTTCCAGTCTCCCACATCAGATGTGTGCTGACCTGCCAGTGGCTAAACCTCTTGTGTGTGTATTCACAAGTGGAATACTCAGTCTGCATGTCACAGATGCTGTAAGTCATGTCACTGTCAGTGG
>JAPXFY010000019.1:74082710-74092710 GCA_030674185.1 Monoplex corrugatus
CTGTTTAGCTGACTATGACAGATCATTGAAACATTGTGAGAATGGACGGTTTTAGCTGTTTAGCTGACTAGGACAGATCATTGAAATGATGTGAGAATGGACGGTTTTAGCTGTTTAGCTGACTAGGACAGATCAGTGAAACATTGTGATAATGGACGGTTTTAGCTGTTTAGCTGACTAGGACAGATCATTGAAATGATGTGAGAATGGACGGTTTTAGCTGTTTAGCTGACTAGGACAGATCAGTGAAACATTGTGAGAATGGACGGTTTTAGCTGTTTAGCTGACTAGGACAGATCATTGAAATGATGTGAGAATGGACGGTTTTAGCTGTCTAGCTGACTAGGACAGATCATTGAAATGATGTGAGAATGGACGGTTTTAGCTGTCTAGCTGACTATGACAGATCATTGAAACATTGTGAGAATGGACGGTTTTAGCTGTTTAGCTGACTAGGACAGATCATTGAAACATTGTGAGAATGGACGGTTTTAGCTGTTTAGCTGACTAGGACAGATCATTGAAATGATGTGAGAATGGACGGTTTTAGCTGTCTAGCTGACTAGGACAGATCATTGAAATGATGTGAGAATGGACGGTTTTAGCTGTCTAGCTGACTATGACAGATCATTGAAATGATGTGAGAATGGACGGTTTTAGCTGTCTAGCTGACTATGACAGATCATTGAAATGATGTGAGAATGGACGGTTTTTAGCTGTTTAGCTGACTAGGACAGATCAGTGAAACGATGTGAGAATGAATGAAAGGAGAACATTATTAACGAGTTGTGTGAACGCATGGTTCTAGAACATGTTTTATCTGTCTGTGGGAAGGAAGATTATTGGACAATATAAACCAAACTTGGAAAGAAAAGAAAAATTGTGTGGTAAACTGTGATATAGTCCATCCTACTGTGATTATGGTCAGTATTCACATATATTTTATCTGCAGCAATTCAAGCTTTTAATTACATAATGGCTTTATGGTCTTATTTTTTTGTTCTTGTTGGTGATTTGTTCTTGTTGGTGTCTGATGATGTCATTTGATGGATTGTCAGCAGGCCTGTTTGACTAGATCTGTGCCTTACCGTTCACAGCCCAGTATTGTTGGTGTTTAGCAGGGTTATCTATGTGTTGTTGTTCAGCATTCACAGCCCAGTATTGTTGGTGTTTAGCAGGGTTGTCTATGTGTTGTAGTTCAGCGTCCACAGCCCATTATTGTTGATGTTTAGCAGGGTTATCTATGTGTTGTAGTTCAGTGTTCACAGCCCAGTATTGTTGGTGTTTAGCAGGGTTATCTATGTGTTGTAGTTCAGTGTTCACAGCCCAGTATTGTTGGTGTTTAGCAGGGTTATCTGTGTGTTGTAGTTCAGTGTTCACAGCCCAGTATTGTTGGTGTTTAGCAGGGTTATCTATGTGTTGTAGTTCAGTGTTCATAGCCCAGTATTGTTGGTGTTTAGCAGGGTTATCTATGTGTTGTAGTTCAGCGTTCACAGCCCAGTATTGTTGGTGTTTAGCAGGATTATATATGTGTTGTAGTTCAGTGTTCATAGCCCAGTATTGTTGGTGTTTAGCAGGGTTATCTATGTGTTGTAGTTCAAAGATGTTTTAATCTTAGTTTCACAAGTGTGTACATGTATTCCACAATTATTTGAATTATCAGTAGGGCTGGCTGACTATGTTGATAGAGCAATGGACTCCAGATCCTGTGTCTCAATCCGTGCACCCTAAAAACTGGCCTGTTGACCGCCCATCTTTAAGCTTCACTTTTTCTAGTGGGGTCAACTTAGTGTTTCGTATGTGGTCTTTACGGAACATTTACAATATTTGCAGTCTACTTATACCATTTGATATTCTCGAGTCATGTCAAAGTAGATTCTTTTACTGCTTGCTTTGAGATATCCTATAATCAGCTTTTACCATTGGATCATCTGAGTAAAATCAGGGGGTGTGTTGTTTCACTCCTTGCTCATAGACGGACTGTAAATCAGCTAAAATCATTTTTGTAATCATTTACGTCACTTGATATTCTGAATAAACTGAGGGGTAGATTCTGTCATTTCCGGCACCAAGATAAACTATGTTAATTATCAACACATGAAGAATCAGACTTTTCTGTTGTGATGTTCAGATGCTCAGATACAGACTGTTCACTTTCCAGTAGACACACATGTACACTGTTCACTTTCCAGTAGACACACATGTACACTGTTCACTTTCCAGTAGACACACATGTATACTGTTCACTTTCCAGTAGACACACATGTATACTGTTCACTTTCCAGTAGACACACATGTACACTGTTCACTTTCCAGTAGACACACATGTACACTCACATACAGGCTGTTCACTTTCCAGTAGACACACATGTACACTGTTCACTTTCCAGTAGACACACATGTACACTCAGATACAGACTGTTCACTTTCCAGTAGACACACATGTACACTGTTCACTTTCCAGTAGACACACATGTACACTGTTCATTTTCCAGTAGACACACATGTACACTGTTCACTTTCCAGTAGACACACATGTACACTGTTCACTTTCCAGTAGACACACATGTACACTCACATACAGACTGTTCACTTTCTAGTAGACACACATGTACACTGTTCACTTTCCAGTAGACACACATGTACACTCACATACAGGCTGTTCACTTTCTAGTAGACACACATGTACACTGTTCACTTTCCAGTAGACACACATGTACACTCACATACAGGCTGTTCACTTTCTAGTAGACACACATGTACACTGTTCACTTTCCAGTAGACACACATGTACACTCACATACAGGCTGTTCACTTTCCAGTAGACACACATGTACACTGTTCACTTTCCAGTAGACACACATGTACACTCACATACAGGCTGTTCACTTTCTAGTAGACACACATGTACACTGTTCACTTTCCAGTAGACACACATGTACACTCACATACAGGCTGTTCACTTTCCAGTAGACACACATGTACACTGTTCACTTTCCAGTAGACACACATGTACACTCACATACAGGCTGTTCACTTTCTAGTAGACACACATGTACACTGTTCACTTTCCAGTAGACACACATGTACACTCACATACAGGCTGTTCACTTTCCAGTAGACACACATGTACACTGTTCACTTTCCAGTAGACACACATGTACACTGTTCACTTTCCAGTAGACACACATGTACACTCACATACAGGCTGTTCACTTTCTAGTAGACACACAGGTACACTCAGATACAGATAAGCTGGTCAAGTGTAGAGAAAAACAAACAAACATTTAAACCCTTTGACTCCTGCACCCTATCAATCAACTGCAAAAACTTAACCCTTTGACTCCCTCATCCAATCCACCAGCTTCCTGCAGGAAGGATGAAAGGTTCAGTTTTTGCTTTGCTAGCATGGTTGACAATGCAGGATGCTGGTGGACAGGGTGCGGGAGTCAAAGAGTTAAGTTTTTGCTTTGTTAGCATGGTTGACAATGCAGGATGCTGGTGGACAGGGTGCGGGAGTCAAAGAGTTAAGTTTTTGCTTTGTTAGCACTGTTGACAATGCAGGATGCTGGTGGACAGGGTGCGGGAGTCAAAGAGTTAAGTTTTTGCTTTGTTAGCACTGTTGACAATGCAGGATGCTGGTGGACAGGGTGCGGGAGTCAAAGAGTTAAGTTTTTGCTTTGCTAGCATGGTTGACAATGCAGGATGCTGGTGGACAGGGTGCGGGAGTCAAAGAGTTAAGTTTTTGCTTTGCTAGCATGGTTGACAATGCAGGATGCTGGTGGACAGGGTGCTGGGGTCAAAGAGTGAAGCAATCTTACTGTCTTGCTTACTGACAAAGTGATTATCATGATTGAGTTCTGTTGTGTCACAGTTAATATCTTGACTCTGACTGATAGGAATTGTTGTGCATCAACCTTGCATCAAGGATGCTAGTAGTAGTAGTAGTAGTAGTAGTAGTAGTAGTAGTATGTAGTAGTAGTAGTAGCAGCAGCAGCAGCAGCAGTAGTAGTAGTAGCAGTGATAGTAGTAATGGGACTGTTGCTACTTCTGTTACATTTACTACTACAGCTTCTACTACTACTACTAGCATTACCCTTGAACTTATTGTGTTCATAGAAGTTCTTGTAGCAGTCCTGTTTATTTTCAATCAGAGGGAGACTAACTACAGTAAATTGTATGTGTGCCTTTGTCTGCGTAGTCATTTGATTGGCAAGAAAAGCACTTTTGGGGAGTTATATTCATGTTAATGATGCTTTTGTGGGTGAAGGGGAACAATGGCCACTAATCTGGTGGAGCCTCTTACAAACTGTGTGTGTGTGTAGTGCCCTGATCGGGGGGGGGGGGGGGGGGGGGAGGAAGAAGGGTTGGGTAACCAAGGAGATTTTGTTTCCACTATTGATATAAGGATGAAGAAAAAAGTGGGGTTTTTTTGTTTGTTTGTCTATTGTTTCACGTTCTCGGTGCTTCTGGAATTCTTTTACGAAAATATTCCTATTTGTTTTATTTAGTCTTTGTTTCATGGTATGTGGTGAGAAATCTGTCTGAATTAATAAATCCCATTTCTTTCAGTAATCTAAGTAAAAATGTTCTTTATTTCATTACATTACCTTGGAAATTCTTTTACCTATTCAACACATTATCATAGAAATTCTTTTGCTTATTCAATGTATAGAATGTATGTGAACATGTTGGTCTATGTCTGTTCTCATTATGTCTGATATTTCTGTCTAAAATTCCAGGACTAGCATGGAACAAAATTTTGCAAGTAGAAAAAAATGATTCCATCTCTCTGTCTTAGTCTACAGTGTAAAGTTGCCAAAGTGTTGTAAATGTATGAAATTTTTTGTGTGGTTTTATGAAAAATAAGAACAATGGCACATTCCATTGAATAACTGATGAAATGACTAAATATCTGTATTTATATTGAGAATCATCTGTATCTGCCTTTTTTATTTTATTATTATACCCTTCGTGATACCCCATTGAAATACACCATTCTGGTTGGTGGCCCTTGATATGCAACAAAGTGATCTTGAAGTGTACAGTGGTGCTTTTCTAGTCAAGATGTTGTGATAAATGTATCATTCCTTTGTGTTGGACCACACTGATATTGATCTGAAGAAGGCTTGTTCTTTACTTTTACATTCCACTCAGAAAATCAGTATTTTTGTGTTTTAGCTGTAACCCAGTGCTCATGATTCATTCCGTTTTGAATACAGTATCATGTTGTACATAGCAGATCATACCATTAACAAAAAAAACTGTCATATACAATGAATGTGTGCGGTAATTCATTTTAAGTTTTCACTTATCCGAATGACCTCACCTGTCTCACCTGTCGGCGTCACCGGGAACAGTGTTGGCCGCTGCACATGATGTCCTCACTTTGTAAGTTCATCATATGCAATGATTAGCAAAAGTACAAGCAAGTAGTTTGCGGGTGCCTTCTTGCCGCGCAGTGCACTTACAGTGCTGAGATCCTGACCATTGTTCCTTCGAAGAAATCATCTGCTCACGACATTGAAAAAGAAGCCATATATGAAAAGTGTATCTTCTTTACCCTCTTTTTCACCCATCCCCTGCTGCCAGGACTTGTTTGTATGCACCCCTTAGTCTGGCCCCTCCCCCAGCAACCTGTCCGGCTTGCTTGAAGCTGCCAGGGCCCACGAAGTCCCCGCCGGCATAGCTCCTGGGATCGTAAGGACACACAAGCTCCCCCGCCACAACAAGGCTGATGCAATTGGAGGGAGTATCCGAATGACATTTGATCAAAATCTTTTTCCAAGTTATGCTATGATTTAAGACCTCTCAGTGCAAATGATTTTCTAAAGTAAATTTTGATTTTAATATCACATTCAGGTCTTTGTGGGTTTGTGGTATTGGGGATTGTATTGTGTGTTGATTTCTTGCATAGCCTAGTAATACATGATCACTTTCTTATTGTACCATGGTAACAACACAAACCCACAGTTATCAGTACAAACAAAGCCTAGATAACAACACAAACCTACAGTTATCAATACAAACAAAGCCTAGATAACAACACAAACCTACAGTTATCAATACAAACAAAGCCTAGATAACAACACAAACCTACAGTTATCAATACAAACAAAGCCTAGATAACAACACAAACCTACAGTTATCAATACAAACAAAGCCTAGATAACAACACAAACCTACAGTTATCAGTACAAACAAAGCCTAGATAACAACACAAACCTACAGTTATCAGTACAAACAAAGCCTAGATAACAACACAAACCTACAGTTATCAATACAAACAAAGCCTAGATAACAACACAAACCTACAGTTATCAGTACAAACAAAGCCTAGATAACAACACAAACCTACAGTTATCAATACAAACAAAGCCTAGATAACAACACAATCCTACAGTTATCAATACAAACAAAGCCTAGATAACAACACAAACCAACAATTGTCAGTCTATTTAGGCTTTAAAGCCTAATCATTTGCTGTCAGCAATCTCACCATAAGATAGTCCTGAAATGGATCACACAGTAATCCCCTCACATCAGCGGTACTCCACCATTGTCACATCACAGTGGGTCACCATTGTCACATCACAGTGGGTCACCATTGTCACATTTCCACAATGGAACACCATTGTCACATCACAGTGGGTCACCATTGTCATATCACAGTGGGTCACCATTGTCACATCTCCACAGTGGGTCACCATTGTCACATCACAGTGGGTCACCGTTGTCACATCACAGTGGGTCACCATTGTCACATCTTCACAGTGGCTTTATCATTATTATTTGCCTAATTATCACAATCGTAGCCAATCGCCATACCATTTGGAAAACATTGATCTTGGCCAATCACCAATAGTTTACTTCTTTCGCCTCATTGTGACAGATTGTATTGTCAAAATCTGTAAAAGTTTTTATGATTTAGATCCTGTGCTAATTGTTATAAACTGTATTGTCAAAATCAGGCAGATCTGTAAAAGTTTGTAGTTGAAATGTTTTGCTTAATTGTTACAAATTGTATTATCAAAATTCGGCAGATCTGTAAAAGTTTGTAGTTTAAATGTTTTGCTTGTTACAAATTGTATTATCAAGATCCGGCAGATCTGTAAAAGTGTCATTGTTTAAATGTTTTGCCTAATTGTTTCAAATTGTATTATCAAAATCCAGCAGATCTGTATAAGTTTCTTAGTTTGACTTCCATTTAGCAGTTGGTGTTGATTTGTGTTTATAACATAATCATTTGAACATTCATCAGCTTTATATATTTTATATGAATCAGTTCACAGCAGAAATCTCTTTATGATTCTGATGTCTGTTTGAGCAAAATCCAGTGATTAAAACACTGGCATATGGGAAGCAATATCTTATATACATGTATTGATGATTCACTGTTGTGATAAGAAGTGGTTGTGTGTTTCTGTTCTTTTATTCACAAATATTTCATTTCATAGTTTTTATCCATGCCATGGCAGCATTCTTGTGTTTAGTAGGCTGCCATTTTATGGTTTTGTCAGTTTAATCAAACATGGTGCTATATGTTTTTTTAACGCAGATTTGCCTCTGAAAAGTTGGTCTGTAATTTTGAGTAAACAAGAATAACACTTCACCGATGTCTCTATTGATATGGAATGCATACTCTCTCTCTCTCTGTTTGTGTGTCTCTCTGTCTCCCTGTCTCTCTCTTTCTGTCTGTGTGTGTGTCTCTTTGTCTCTCTCTCTGTGTTTCTCTCTGTCTCTCTCCCTCTCTCTTTCTCTCTCTGTCTGTCTGTTTGTGTCTCTCTCTCCCTCTCTCTGTGTCTGTGTCTCTCTTTCTCTCTCTCTGTGTCTGTTTGTGTCTCTCTGTCTCTCTCCCTCTCTCTTTCTCTCTCTGTCTGTCTGTTTGTGTCTCTCTGTCTCTCTCCCTCTCTTCTGTCTGTCTGTTTGTGTCTCTCTGTCTCTCTCCCTGTCTATCCAGTCACTGTTTCAAACAACATGATTGTGCCATGTGTAATTTCATGCTGTATAAATACTTTATATGTTGGAACAGACACATACACGACATAGCCCCTTTGCTTTTTCGCTGTTGTTTATATGAACATTTGTTCCCATCACTATAAAGGTATGAACATTTGTTCCCATCACTATAAAGGTATGAACATTTATTCCCATTATTATAAAGATATAACCATGTGTTCCTATCATTATAAAGATATGACCATTTGTTTCCTTTATTATAAAGATATGATTATTTGTTCCCATCATTATAAAGATATGACCATCTGTTCCCATAATTATAAAGATATGACCATCTGTTTCCTTTATTATAAAGATATGATTATTTGTTCCCATCATTATAAAGATATGACCATTTGTTCTTCCCCTCATTATAAAGATATGATTATTTGTTCCCATCATTATAAAGATATGACCACTTGTTCTTCCCATTATTATTAAGATACGAACATGTGTTCCCATCATTATAAACATATGAACATTTGTTCCCATCATTATAAACATATGAACATTTGTTCCCATCATTATAAACATATGAACATTTGTTCCCATCATTATAAACATATGAACATTTGTTCCCATCATTATAAAGATATGAACATTTGTTCCCCATCATTATAAAGATATGAACATTTGTTCCCATCATTATAAAGATATGACCACTTGTTCTTCCCATTATTATTAAGATACGAACATGTGTTCCCATCATTATAAACATATGAACATTTGTTCCCATCATTATAAAGATATGAACATTTGTTCCCATCATTATAAAGATATGAACATTTGTTCCCATTATTATTATGTCTGCAAAATACTGGTGCTGTTTGGTGGTGGGAGTGTGGTAAAAAGTAATGTTGTCCTATATCCCATGACCCTGAGGTCAAAGGGAGTGAGGTAGTAGAAGCCACAGCTTTTCACTTCTTGGGACAAACACTGTGATGACAGTGGCTATGTCCTCTACCTCATTGTTGTTAAAAGTCCTGAACAGGGTAAGACAACCGATTCACAGCTGGGTGGATTGAAGTCTGTGTGCACAGAGGTTGTCCCAAAGTCACACACTGAATGACCATACATAAATAGTGTCACCACAGAACATAAACATAAACAGACCAAAACAGTTTGACCAAAGTCACACACTGAATGACCATACATAAACAGTGTCACCACACAACATGAATGAACAGGTCAAAACGAACAGGTTGACCAGGACTTTGCACTGTCAGCCTTAGAAGTGAAGCTCTACCTCCAACCTGGCCTCTACTGTGGAAACAGTCCTCATCATACATCATCAGACACACAACAGGAAACAGCACTTCACTAAATAGACTTTATTTCAAAAACAACAACAAATAATCACCACTTGACAGAGAGGTTGTATCATAATGCCAACATGACAGTATGAATGAATCATGCCCATCTCAAAAGAAAAACAACACTTTGTTCTAGAAAGAGGGAGAACTCAAAAAGGTTTACCTGCTGGAAAGCAATGCAGCACAGAGGGGGTTAACTTTTGCCTGAATATAGGATCTAGATATGCTTGCAAAGGTGGTGGCTTGATACAAAATGGTGCAAAGAAAACCCAATAAATTACAACAACTGAATGAATACACTCGTGTCATTATGCATGTTTAAGACATCAGTGATCACCAGTGACAATTTTTAAGGACAGCAAACTGTACACAAAGGAAGAAAAGAGACCATCACCAAAACCAACCAGCCAACCCTCAGTTATGAACAATAAGTACCGCTACATTTAAGAAGTGCAACCCGTTCCTCCACATCTTCTGCTGCATCAAAATAAGCCATCAAGTCAATATGAAATATTGTTCAAATGCTACACCAGATTAACCCTTTCACTTCCACAGCCTGCCCATTAGCTGCAAAAACTTAACCCTTTCATTCCCTCACCCTTTCCACCAGCTTCCTGCAGGAAGCTGGTGGAAAGGGTGAGGGAGTGAAAGGGTTAAGTTTTTGATTTATCGTGGCTGAGAATGTGGGA
>JAPXFY010000019.1:74097710-74147710 GCA_030674185.1 Monoplex corrugatus
TACAACTGGTGTGGTCAGGTATGACTGTAGTCATTGGTATGGGTGAGAAAATACAACAGGTGTGGTCAGGTATGGCTGTAGTCATTGGTATGGGTGAGAGAATACAACTGGTGTGGTCAGGTATGACTGTAGTCATTGGTATGGGTGAGAGAATACAACTGGTGTGGTCAGGTATGTAGTCATTGGTATGGGTGAGAGAATACAACTGGTGTGGTCAGGTATGGCTGTAGTCATTGGTATGGGTGAGAGAATACAACTGGTGTGGTCAGGTATGGCTGTAGTCATTGGTATGGGTGAGAGAATACAACTGGTGTGGTCAGGTATGTAGTCATTGGTATGGGTGAGAGAATACAACTGGTGTGGTCAGGTATGGCTGTAGTCATTGGTATGGATGAGAGAACACAACTGGTATGGTCAGGTATGGCTGTAGTCATTGGTATGGGTGAGAGAATACAACTGGTGTGGTCAGGTATGTAGTCATTGGTATGGGTGAGAGAATACAACTGGTGTGGTCAGGTATGGCTGTAGTCATTGGTATGGGTGAGAGAATACAACTGGTGTGGTCAGGTATGTAGTCATTGGTATGGGTGAGAGAATACAACTGGTGTGGTCAGGTATGGCTGTAGTCATTGGTATGGGTGAGAGAATACAACTGGTGTGATCAGGTATGACTGTAGTCATTGGTATGGGTGAGAGAATACAACTGGTGTGGTCAGGTATGTAGTCATTGGTATGGGTGAGAGAATACAACTGGTGTGATCAGGTATGACTGTAGTCATTGGTATGGGTGAGAGAATACAACTGGTGTGGTCAGGTATGGCTGTAGTCATTGATATGGGTGAGAGAATACAACTGGTGTGGTCAGGTATGGCTGTAGTCATTGGTATGGGTGAGAGAATACAACTGGTGTGGTCAGGTATGACTGTAGTCATTGGTATGGGTGAGAGAATACAACTGGTGTGGTCAGGTATGACTGTAGTCATTGGTATGGGTGAGAGAATACAACTGGTGTGGTCAGGTATGACTGTAGTCATTGGTATGGGTGAGAGAATACAACTGGTGTGGTCAGGTATGACTGTAGTCAATCTTGTGGCAAGCATAATATGGCACAAAGTTAGTTAAATAGTCTACAACAGGATTTCTTTTTGAAAGGGAAATGCAGTCACCTGCAGCAGACAAACAAACACAAAATGTTGTGATTTTCATAGAGAATCTAGCTTTCAGCTATACAAGACAAAACAAAAAAAAAGACAAAAAAAAAGAAAAGGTTGAAAATGTTGATTTTGAGATTTTTCCTTCTTACACATGAACTCTCAAAACTTAAAATCTATTCAGTTATGGAGTACAATGTAATCTGTGATGATTTTCATTCGCCCTCTTCCCTGTGGCAACTGGTATATGTGAACACAGTAAGGCATGTAAATATTATCAAACTTTAAAGCAAATTTACAACAATTTGATTTACTGATAATCCAGCAACTCAAAAGTATATTATGTGGCAAGAACTTTGAATCATATGAACTACACAAACACCCAAGCAAGCACCACACACAACAACTACACAAACACCCAAGCAAGCACCACACACAACAACAACACAAACACCCAAGCAAGCACCACACACAACAACAACACAAACACCCAAGCAAGCACCACACACAACAACTACACAAACACCCAAGCAAGCACCACACACAACAACAACACAAACACCCAAGCAAGCACCACACACAACAACTACACAAACACCCAAGCAAGCACCACACACAACAACAACACAAACACCCAAGCAAGCACCACACACAACAACAACACAAACACCCAAGCAAGCACCACACACAACAACAACACAAACACCCAAGCAAGCACCACACACAACGACAACACAAACACCCAAGCAAGCACCACACACAACGACAACACAAACACCCAAGCAAGCACCACACACAACGACAACACAAACACCCAAGCAAGCACCACACACAACGACAACACAAACACCCAAGCAAGCACCACACACAACGACAACACAAACACCCAAGCAAGCACCACACACAACGACAACACAAACACCCAAGCAAGCACCACACACAACAACAACAGACAGAATGCTGAAAGGCCAGCAAGTAACACCACCACCATCAACAACACAAACAACAAAACAACAACAAGAAACAAAAAAACTGAGATTCTGCTACAATCAGACCTTTTTTTATATATATCTAATTATAAGCCTACAATGGGATTGTCTGGCATCGCTAGAGTGAGAATAAACTTACGAAGAGAAAATGTTCATAACTGCATGGGTACTTCTTAAACATTTGCCACATTGTACATTAATACCACCATAGACAGACGTCCAATTAGTTTCTAAATTATTACAGTTCACCACACTTCTCACTCACTAGCACTGTCTGTTTTTGCTGTTTTAGAACTGCTGGAAAATGGATAATGATTACATGATATTGTTTGCTCATACTATGCATATACAAAATGTTGTTACTTACTTCAAAGGAAACAAAAATTAATCAAACCACGAGTTTCTTCTTACAGTTACATAGCATTCTACACAGGAAAATGGATAATGTAAATAATACTATTAAATCATTGAAAACAGCTTACACTGCTAACAGTCGAAAGTTCCGAGGGCCGGATTCTGGTGTGGAGATCATCAGGAGAGAATGCGTCGCTGTTTCGGGCTCTTCCTCTCTACAGCTTCAATGACGCACCGAGTCCCCTCACCGATGTCAAGTCTCCCTGCCAGTTCGACTGTATGCCTTTGCCATCAACCGTCAGGACTCGCTCCAGGAGGTGTCCTCTCTCTTCAACCAGATCCAATGACTTGCTTTCGCTACGGTCTTCTGTAGAGCTTTTGTCATGGTTTTCACTTTCTTCGGACCAAGTCCAGCCACTTTCATCCACTTTCTGACGCTATTTGCGATGTAACCTCTGCAGCCGACTTCGACTGGGAAGTGCGTTGCTTTCCATCCCGCCTCCTCACATTCATCGACAAGAGCCTCGTAGCGATTCTCCTTCCGCTCATGTGCAGCCCTGATATTGTCTTCGTGGGGCACCGTCAGCTCCAAAAGGTGCACCTCTCTCTCTTCCTTGCTCCATACCACCAGGTCTGGCTTCTTCGTTGTTGGGATGGGGAAGAATCTCTCGCAGCCCTCAAGGTCTGCGGCTACCTCCCACAAACCACCACACTGGCCATCCGTGGCCTCGCTTGCCTAATAATGACACGTTAAACTACTCCTATCACTACTCCTACCACTACTCCTACCACTACTACTACTAAAAGCACCATCACTGCCAATGCTTGTTGATTTTATTCAATTAATACTAATCATCTAATCAGTATCATTATATAGTTTTAGGAAGAAAAGATAAACTTGCAAGTGTTTTTTTCTTCAAACACTCATAAATTCTCACACACACCCTCACCCCCTCAATCATCAAATCATACTTGTAAACTGTATCACTGATTATTTTGATTATTCTACATTATTTTGTGAGCAACACTTTTGACAAAAATGTGACAAGAAAACTTTAAAACACATTTCAAATCCAACACAATGGCGACTGCCCAAGTTGAAGCAAACAGTAAGCAGAAAAACAGGAAAATAGAAAAAGAACGCGTATTTAATACAACCAGACAAGACAGGAAAATAGAAAAAGAACGCGTATTTAACACAACCAGACAAGACAGGAAAATAGAAAAAGAACGCGTATTTAATACAACCAGACAAGACAGGAAAATAGAAAAAGAAGGCGTATTTAATACAACCAGACAAGACAGGAAAATAGAAAAAGAACGCGTATTTAATACAACCAGACAAGACAGGAAAATAGAAAAAGAACGCGTATTTAACACAACCAGACAAGACAGGAAAATAGAAAAAGAACGCGTATTTAACACAACCAGACAAGACAGGAAAATAGAAAAAGAACGCGTATTTAACACAACCAGACAAGACAGGAAAATAGAAAAAGAACGCGTATTTAATACAACCAGACAAGACAGGAAAATAGAAAAAGAACGCGTATTTAACACAACCAGACAAGACAGGAAAATAGAAAAAGAACGCGTATTTAATACAACCAGACAAGACAGGAAAATAGAAAAAGAACGCGTATTTAATACAACCAGACAAGACAGGAAAATAGAAAAAGAACGCGTATTTAACACAACCAGACAAGACAGGAAAATAGAAAAAGAACGCGTATTTAACACAACCAGACAAGACAGGAAAATAGAAAAAGAACGCGTATTTAACACAACCAGACAAGACAGGAAAATAGAAAAAGAACGCGTATTTAATACAACCAGACAAGACAGGAAAATAGAAAAAGAACGCGTATTTAACACAACCAGACAAGACAGGAAAATAGAAAAAGAACGCGTATTTAATACAACCAGACAAGACAGGAAAATAGAAAAAGAACGCGTATTTAACACAACCAGACAAGACAGGAAAATAGAAAAAGAACGCGTATTTAATACAACCAGACAAGACAGAAAATAGAAAAAGAACGCGTATTTAATACAACCAGACAAGACATGAAAATAGAAAAAGAACGCGTATTTAACACAACCAGACAAGACAGGCACAACATTTTGGCCAGCTGACCTTTGTCAAGCGTGACTGTAAGATCACAAACAAACCAACAAACACCAAATACAAAAATTAGGAGAAAAAGACTGAAACTTCCCTGTCTTGTCTGGTTATATTGAATACATCTTCTGATTCTATTTTCGTGTGTTTTTCTGGTTCACATTTCAAGTTACAAGAACGGCAACAAAAAGAAGCATAAGCATTTTGTAATGACAGAGCCTTTGTAATGACGAGTAATAATAATAATAATTTAATTACAATATTTATATAGCGCAAAATCTCGATAAAAATCAAATCTAAGCGCTGAACATACACTTACGCACGCGCGCACACACACGCACACACACACTTACACATGACTACACCACACACACTTTTGCTGCCTGCTGGTGCGATATCAACTCACAGTACTGAGTATTTGTGTATTTATAATGATACAGCCTTTGCTTTGATTAAGTCTATCACAGAATGTAAGATACAAGTACTGCTGATATAAACTGTCCAATAGAAAAACCAGAATACTTAGAACTTATATGCACACAAGTAAAACACTGGTGGTTTACTCTGGAGAAAACTTTTTCCAACCCACTGTGAATCAGTACAACAGACCTGGCTGATGAGGCAAAAACACAGCCCTCTTTAAACTGTTTTTGTTGTTATTGTTATTGTTGTTTAAAGCCCAGCCGACTGCTTAGAGTCATATCAGGGCCTTAACTCTTTCAAAACATACATAATACTTCAACAAAAGGAAAAGAAAAATAAGCACACGCTTCAATGCATTCGCGCACATAATCTAAAGAGATGCCACTGGCGCTGACCACTCCACCAATTTATCACACAGGGGATTTAAAAAACATACCTGAATACAAATTTAAGCATAACTAAGAACACTAAAGCATACATAAGAACGGGCCTAAGGAACCAAAAATGTTTTCGCATATCTCGTTTCCTTAGAGCCAAAAATGCGCTTAATACATGTACCGAACTATCGATCTTATGGGAAAGTATGCAAGACTTTATGGAACACATGCAGGTGAATGGACCAGCAAGGCAGGAAATGATAGGAACAAATAACAGAAAGCAAAGGAATAAGACAGAAACAAAGAGAGTGACAGAAAAGAGAAATTTCAAGGACAGAATTTCCAGAAGGTGGGGATATTATTTATACTGAAAGAGCCCCTGACATCCCCATGGGGGGTCCTCTTTAAATCTTTTTTCTGCAAACAGGTTGAGTGATTACATCACTCAGCATTGTGTCTATACTTATCCACATAGAGTGTTAAAAACAGGTTGACTGATTCACATCACTCAGCATTGTCTCTATACTTATCCACAAATGTGTTAAAAAATACAGGTTGACTGTATTGACATCCACTTCAGCATTGTCTCTATACTTATCCACATAGATACGTGTTAAAAACAGGTTGACTGATTCACATCACTCAGCATTGTCTCTATACATTATTCACACAAATGTGTCAAAAACAGGATGACTGATTGACGTCACTCAGCATTGTCTCTATACTTATCCACATAGATGTGTTAAAAACAGGTTGACTGGCCATTCATGGACAGACCTTCAACAATTTGGGACGTAGATCCCGCCTAAAGGTAAGTCATTCAGCCAACGACACGCAAACTTAAACAGACATAACCCATGAAATGGATCACACGAGTACAAAAATATTTCATTTAAGGATTTTTCGGATGTCTCCTTCATTGTTCTATCTTCCCAACCCCTGAACAGGATCAGGTACCCATTTACAACAGGGTGAACTGATGGTCAGATTCACAATAAAACTGACTTTTCTGAGCCAGGCTTCAACCCACCTAGTCACACTGGGAGTTGGCAGTTAGAACTCCTTCTACGCCAATGAAACTGACTGCTTTAGACAAACACAACAACAACAAAAAGCAAAACAAACACACACACACACACACACAACACACACACACACACACACACACACACACACACACACACAGTGGCTAATTTTGAAAGTCACAACTTCATTTAACACGATGTGATTACTAAAGAAGCAAGGCAAAAGGATATCTGACCACACTGTTTCATAAATATCTGATTTGGAACAAGACATTTTTAATTATGCTTAACCATCTTCATAATTAGCCGGTTTGGAATGATACATTTTAATTATGCTAGCCATTTTGTTTTATACAAAGCTTATTAATATCAACGGGGAAAACAGAAAACTTGGATAAACACCACCATGCATAATCAGATGAAGAAAAATGTAATATGATATGACTGACGTAGTGATCAAAATGTAATATGATATGACTGACGTAGCGATCAAAATGTAATATGATATGACTGACGTAGCGATCAAAATGTAATATGATATGACTGACGTAGCGATCAAAATGTAATATGATATGACTGACGTAGCGATCAAAATGTAATATGATATGACTGACGTAGCGATCAAAATGTAATATGATATGACTGACGTAGCGATCAAAATGTAATATGATATGACTGACGTAGCGATCAAAATGTAATATGATATGACTGACGTAGCGATCAAAATGTAATATGATATGACTGACGTAGCGATCAACATGTAATATGATATGACTGACGTAGCGATCAAAATGTAATATGATATGACTGACGTAGCGATCAAAATGTAATATGATATGACTGACGTAGCGATCAAAATGTAATATGATATGACTGACGTAGCGATCAAAATGTAATATGATATGACTGACGTAGCAATCAAAATGTAATATGATATGACTGACGTAGTGATCAAAATGTAATATGACTGACGTAGCGATAAAAATGTAATATGATATGACTGACGTAGCGATCAAAATGTAATATGATATGACTGACGTAGTGATCAAAATGTAATATGATATGACTGACGTAGCGATCAAAATGTAATATGACTGACGTAGCGATCAAAATGTAATATGATATGACTGACGTAGCGATCAAAATGTAATATGACTGACGTAGCGATCAACATGTAATATGATATGACTGACGTAGCGATCAAAATGTAATATGATATGACTGACGTAGCGATCAAAATGTAATATGATATGACTGACGTAGTGATCAAAATGTAATATGATATGACTGACGTAGCGATCAAAATGTAATATGACTGACGTAGCGATCAAAATGTAATATGATATGACTGACGTAGCGATCAAAATGTAATATGACTGACGTAGCGATCAACATGTAATATGATATGACTGACGTAGCGATCAAAATGTAATATGATATGACTGACGTAGCGATCAAAATGTAATATGATATGACTGACGTAGTGATCAAAATGTAATATGATATGACCGACGTAGCGATCAAAATGTAATATGATATGACTGACGTAGCGATCAACATGTAATATGATATGACTGACGTAGCGATCAAAATGTAATATGATATGACTGACGTAGCGATCAAAATGTAATATGATATGACTGACGTAGCGATCAACATGTAATATGATATGACTGACGTAGCGATCAAAATGTAATATGATATGACTGACGTAGCGATCAAAATGTAATATGATATGACTGACGTAGCGATCAAAATGTAATATGATATGACTGACGTAGCGATCAAAATGTAATATAATATGACTGACGTAGCGATCAAAATGTAATATGATATGACTGACGTAGTGATCAAAATGTAATATGATATGACTGACGTAGCGATCAAAATGTAATATGATATGACTGACGTAGCGATCAAAATGTAATATGATATGACTGACGTAGCGATCAAAATGTAATATGATATGACTGACGTAGCGATCAAAATGTAATATGATATGACTGACGTAGTGATCAAAATGTAATATGATATGACTGACGTAGCGATCAAAATGTAATATGATATGACTGACGTAGCGATCAAAATGTAATATGATATGACTGACGTAGCGATCAAAATGTAATATGATATGACTGACGTAGCGATCAAAATGTAATATGATATGACTGACGTAGTGATCAAAATGTAATATGATATGACTGACGTAGTGATCAAAATGTAATATGATATGACTGACGTAGTGATCAAAATGTAATATGATATGACTGACGGAGCGATCAAAATGTAATATGATATGACTGACGTAGTGATCAAAATGTAATATGATATGACTGACGTAGTGATCAAAATGTAATATGATATGACTGACGTAGCGATCAAAATGTAATATGATATGACTGACGTAGTGATCAAAATGTAATATGATATGACTGACGTAGTGATCAAAATGTAATATGATATGACTGACGGAGCGATCAAAATGTAATATGATATGACTGACGTAGTGATCAAAATGTAATATGATATGACTGACGTAGCGATCAAAATGTAATATGATATGACTGACACAGCGATCAAAATGTAATATGATATGACTGACGTAGCGATCAAAATGAAATACATATGTTACTCTTCAAGACATCCGTGAGAACAGAGCTGGAGTAAAAAGTCACAACTTACAATTCCACAAAAAGCCAGGTGAAAAAAAGGAAGGTGAGAAAAAGAAAAGTTAAAAAGTTCATCGCTCAATGGATGAAGTTGGTTCAAACAAAAAAGCTGATAATATATATGTGTTGATAGAACATAAAATTGTTTTAATTCATTAATGAAAAGAACCCAGATTCAATGAAAGGTAACCACAGGTATGCATGTGGCTTTCATCATTTAAACAAAATGTCTGAATGTTTCTAAAATATACCATGAATACAAAATAAACCAAAAAGCCCCTTAATTTAGACTTGTGGACTTAAATGTAAAAAGAGGGACTTAAAGGTAGACGTCAGGGCCTTTGTGGACTTAAATGTAAAAAGAGAGACTTAAAGGTAGACATCAGGGCCTTTGTGGACTTAAATGTAAAAAGAGACTTAAAGGTAGATGTCAGGGCCTTTGTGGACTTAAATGTAAAAAGAGAGACTTAAAGGTGGACGTCAGGGTCTTTGTGGACATAAATGTAAAAAGAGAGACTTAAAGGTAGATGTCAGGGTCTTTGTGGACATAAATGTAAAAAGAGGGGCTTAAAGGTAGACGTCAGGGTCTTTGTGGACATAAATGTAAAAAGAGAGACTTAAAGGTAGATGTCAGGGCCTTTGTGGACATAAATGTAAAAAGAGGGGCTTAAAGGTAGACGTCAGGGTCTTTGTGGACATAAATGTAAAAAGAGAGACTTAAAGGTAGACGTCAGGGTCTTTGTGGACATAAATGTAAAAAGAGAGACTTAAAGGTAGACGTCAGGGTCTTTGTGGACATAAATGTAAAAAGAGAGACTTAAAGGTAGACGTCAGGGCCTTTGTGGACTTAAACGTAAAAGGTTTTTAGCTGAATCAGAAATTGGGACTGATGTGTTACATAATGGGAGAGAAAGAGGAGGCAGCTGAGAAAGTTTCTGACGGGTGCCAATGAGGATAGCTTCTGTCTTGTCGTCGTTAAGCTGAAGTTTATTGTATGTCATCCAGTTCTTAATGTCCGAGTAACACTCAGTGGTGCGAGTCAAGAGGCACTGTATATTGTCAGGTGAGTCACTGTCTTGAAGTTGGGTGTCATCAGCATAGAAGTGGTGTTTTATAGAGTGGGAGTTGATGATAGTGGACAGGGAGGAGGTGTAAAGAGTGAAAAGAACAGGGCCAAGGACAGATCCTTGTGGAACACCACAGGTCAGGTATGCAGGTTGAGAGTAAGTACCATTGATGAGAACAGTTTGTTTTCTGTTTGATAGATATGAAGTGAACCAGGAGAGAGCAGTGTCAGAGATGCCAAAAGTATGATGGAGTCTAGAAAGGAGAATACCATGATCAATGGTATCAAAGGCTGCAGACAGATCAAGGAGTGTGAGGAGAGAGACTTTGCCAATATCAGTTGCAAGGAGGAGATTGTTGAGAATGTGTAGTAGGGCAGTTTCAGTTCATACCTACCTACCTAACTAGCAGAACCACATCAGTCCATACCTACCTACCTAACTAACAGAACCACATCAGTCCATACTACCTACCTAACTAACAGAACCACATCAGTCCATACCTACCTACCTACCTAACTAACAGAACCACATCAGTCCATACCTACCTACCTACCTAACTAGCATAGAAGAAGAGTTTTTCAGTATGACCGTTGTTTGATTTGCCATATAGGCAGTCATATTCTGTCTGTGGGGGCAACAGAGAGAATGTGAAGAAATACAGGTGACTGATCTGAAAGGCAGAAACAAGAAAGTCTTGTGAGGAAAAGACAGCAAAGAACAACAGCAAAGACATCATAATCCACAATTTGTAGAAGGTACAAACAATAATTATAATGTCAAACAACAACAAGAAACCAAATTGGTCGACTGAAAAAAAAACAACCCACCAGTTCAAGATATTGCAAATAAAGAAAACAGTCTGAACAGGAGAGGACAGATGGTCACACATGTTTTCGATCACTTTTCTGTGTGAGCTCTGAGTCTACGGAGAACAGAAACAGAATATCCTGATGTAGTTTATCATGAATCAGCTCATAGATCATATGGCTGATCATGTGCACCGCCTTGCATAAAGGTGAATGCCGCAATCTTGCACGAATGTATAGCAAAAGCATCAACAAGGAACACATTAAGTTCAAGTCAGGTACTTTTTTCCCCAAAAAAATTTAAGTGACCTTGCATTCTGTAATTTACACCAAAACCTCTCTGAAAATTTTTTTTAAAAAGTAGTAATTATTCTAACTTGAGTAAGAAAGAATGAAACTAATAACTATGGAATTTGAATTTTTCAATCATTAATAATCTGGAACTTTTTCAAATAATCAAAATCACAGTATCAGCATTTCAGTAAACAAGTATATTTCCTCCAATACATACTCAAGAAATCACTTTACCAAAATATTGGTAAATAATTAACTTTATCATAATGCTGTTAGGAATATTTTGGCAGACAATTTTACAGTTTTTCTTTTTTTCTTTTTTTCTTTTTGGCAAACCAAGATCATACATTGTAAAATATGTCAAATCTTTAAAACTGATTCTCAACAACAACAACAATAAAAATCAACAATGACAAATTTCTGCTGGTTTTGGTGACTAGCACCAGTGACATTGATGGAATTCACTACAACTAACTGCATTCAATTCTTATGACAGTTACACACATGTGAACATGAGGTTGTATCTAACCAAGCCCACAGCTTTTAAACACGGCACACGTACACAGGCCTGAGTTCACTTCATATTGCTTAAAGCCCAGCCGACTACTTGGGCCATATCAGGGCTAACACCATACACAGGTCTACCTTTCCTTTTGGTTACAACTCACCAATGAAAACAATCCATATCATGACTTGATTATATAGCAGGGGGATCATGGCACGTACCTTGCTGCCACCACGTTTCCACATTGGGGTAAACTCGGGCATAGCGGTCTACATGATGCAACCTATAGCACAGATCACAGAACGCAAAGGGTGAGGGTTCTATGACCTTCCACTGGTTTTTCCATGCAAGATGATGTTCATACAGTTTCTTGTCTCCTGCCACACGCTTCAAATGATCTGCTAGAGCTTTAACAGTGGGGAACTGTGAGGCATCAATGAAAGAATCTTTGGGCAGTAGAGCTGTGTAGTTGGCTCCTCCTCTCACCACAGGCACTATATCCACCATTTTCATGGTGTGATACAATTTTTCAGTGATGTAATCCTTGCACATGGAGTTTTCAAACGACAAATAAAAATAGTAATCTCTAGATAACATGTCCATGCACGTCTGATTCCCTCCCTTCCCACATTTCAATGGGCCACAGTTCCCATATATGTCCACATCTATCAATTCTTTCAGTGCAGATGCAAAGTCCTCACGTTTGCTCTGTGTATGACAGTTGGACACAAACCAAGCCACCATCTTGGATTTCCCTTTGACTACTGACGTAAAGTCTCTAACAGGAATTGGACTGGATGGTTTCATAAAATCCCCATAACCAAAATAGAAATCTGAATCTCGTCTGTATGTCATTGTCCAATTGAAACGATATTGCCATTCTGGTTTGCCAAATATATCGCTATCTGAGTAGATAGGACTTTCCACAGCAAAGTAAACCAATATCTGATTTGGTAAGCCTAACAAGCGCATCTTGGATTTGTAATGGCGAGTATAAAGCACAACACTGTCCACTTCCGGAGCCAGTTCTTCATCCAGCGTCAAAGTACAGGAATGATTGCAGCTGGAAAACAAATCACGACCAGACTTCAGCGCATACCAATCAGGGAAAGAATGCATGAGAACGACTTTGGTGCCAGAGTCAGTATGACTGCTGGGTGACTCAGGCCTGGCCGGGTGCACGGGGACTCCTTCTTCCCTCAGAGTCTGCACTTTGCGGCGAAGGAGGTCATTGGCTGACTGGTGGGAAGACAGCAAGCTGTAGGCCAGTTTCTGTACGATCAGCGTCATCACGCCTGCCGCACACACCGTCACCAGCACTGTTAGTCGACCACTCCACTTGATTCTGACAGTGAAATGAACAAAATATTATTCAACGATGTTGTCTGTTGTGAATCTCAATGACAGGTATAATATTGAAAAAAAAAGTTCAACAACTTGTAGTCTATTATATACATTTCTCTTAAGTTTTCAAACATGTGTTTTAATATGTTCCACATGTTATAACGATGTCACATGAACATAAAAACAATATGGACATATATATATATATATACATATATAATATGTAGATATATTTACATGTGTGTGTATGTGTGTGTGTGTGTGTGTGTGTGTGTGTGTGTGTGTGTGTGTGTGTGTGTGTGTGTGTGTGTGTGTGTTGTGTGTGTGTGTGTGTGTGTGTGTGTGTGTGTGTGCACGTGCGTGTGTGCGTGTGTGGAAATATACATGCATGCATACATACATGTACATATAGAATTATGCACAAACAAACAAAATACTACAAACATGTTGTACCCACAAAGTAAGTGAAAAGAACATCTACTGGATTAAAGTATTTCTGACTGGCTGTACCAGAAGGCCCTGAATGGTAAGGTTAATAACAAGCAAACTGAAAATGGTAAGCACATGATCCACACACGACTACTTTACGCACATCCAATCCAAATGCAATCACACTATATGCACATATTTTATACACAACCATTCCAGTTTTACAGGATTTCTTCCAAGTAAGCAAAACTGACAAAAAAGACTTGTTTTCTTAAGATTCATAAATAGTGAATAACACTCAAACATTTATCGGACAATAAATTTCTTATAATTGGATGATTTCCATATAAATTCAGATTGTACACAAGCTGCTGTGGAAACAGATCCTGTGAAGCTATGGTCACCTGCTTCCCACTTCCTATGACAAGTTGGCTTGTTTTTCCAAACCAGAGCAAAAAACAATTTACATTAGAAACTCATGGCAAATTCTTTTTGGATAAAAACAATGAAGCTTCCTATCTTTTAGATTTTTTTAGAACTAATCTAAACAGAAGGTATAACAACCCTTTTTTCTGTTTTCTATAAAGAACATTTCCACATATCTGACCATGAGCAGCGCTGATCAATGGAAAAATCCACACACAAGATGTATCTGTAAATTGGCGTTGAATTAGTAGAAATGAAACATTGAGCAAGTTCTACAACAGAGCAGGCTGCAACTACAAATGAAGGCAAAAACTTTACACAAAGTGATAACAGTTTCAGTTCTTTCTGTTTTCTCAACTATATGAGTATAAGCACAGAACTGATTTACAGCCACAGACCTCAAATGTTACATACCTAGTTTAAATTGTGACTATATACATGTACATTAATGCTTTTATGACCTAAGTGTATGACTTTTGGGAATGAACCACATCAGAACATGCAAGATTGTAATAAATTACCTGTGTCTGACCATGGTGAAACTGTGAAAGGTCGGAGGAAGCTGGAATGTTAAGCAATTTTATGCAACAGAAGATTCAAGCAAAGTGGTCTTCTTCAAGGTCCCTCACTCTGACTCATTCAGTAAACAGCCTGCACACCAACAGTGAAAGGTAGATAAATACACGAAAAACAAACACACACAGTTGACACAGGCACACAAAAACACACATACAGATGCTTTCACACGCACAAGCACCCCCTTTTAACACTTAAAAAAAGAGGCAATAATGTCATGACATTTTTAATAACCCTGAAATACATCAAACATTATGAAACACACATTTCACATATGAGAGGGCGACAGTTGGGGGGTGGGGGTGAGAAAGAGACAGACAGACAGATGAAGACAGAGACAGACCGTGAGAGACACAGAGACTGACAGAGAGAGAGAGACAGAGACAGACAGAGAGACTCAGAGAGAAAGAGAGAGGGTGAAACAGATAGACACAAAGAGAGAGAGAGAGAGACAGACAGACAGAGATGGACAGACAGACAGATAGATAGACAGAGACAAGGACAGAGACAGAAACAGAGAGAGACAGACAGACAGACAGAGACAAAGACAGAGACAGAAACAGAGAGAGAGAGACAGACAGACAGAGACAAGGACAGAGACAGAGAGAGAGAGACAGACAGACAGAGACAAGGACAGAGACAGGGAGAGAGACAGGCAGACAGAGACAAGGACACAGAGAGAGATACAGAGACAGACAGACAGAGACAAGGACAGAGACAAGGACAGAGACAAGGACAGAGACAGACAGACAGAGATAAGGACAGAGACACAGAGAGAGACAGAGACAAGGACAGAGACAAGGACAGAGACAGACAGACAGAGACAAGGACAGAGACAGAGACAGAGAAATAGAGAGACAGAGACAAGGACAGAGACACAGAGAGAGACAGACAGACAGAGGCAAGGACAGAGACAGACAGAGACAGACAGAATCAAGGACAGAGACACAGAGAGACAGACAGACAGAGACAGACAGACAGAGACAAGGACAGGAACAGAGAAACAGAGAGAGAGACAGAGACAGACAGACAGAGACAAGGGCAGAGAGAGAAAGAGAGAGAGTGGGTGTGAAGTGAACAACAAACACCTGAGGCCACTGGATGTGACCCAGGGCAGCAATACCTGGCCACCCTTCAGACAATCACTTCCCAGCTCCCAGCACCACATGGCAGCCATTTCATCAAGCAAAGGGGGGTCTGTCCTCTGTCCATATGCTGTATGACCCATTAGGACCCAGCTCCCAGCACCACATGGCAGCCATTTCATCAAGCAAAGGGGGGTCTGTCCTCTGTCCATATGCTGTATGACCCATTAGGACCCAGCTCCCAGCACCACATGGCAGCCATTTCATCAAGCAAAGGGGGGTCTGTCCTCTGTCCATATGCTGTATGACCCATTAGGACCCAGCTCCCAGCACCACATGGCAGCCATTTCATCAAGCAAAGGGGGGTCTGTCCTCTGTCCACATGCTGTATGACCCATTAGGACCCAGCTCCCAGCACCACATGGCAGCCATTTCATCAAGCAAAGGGGGGTCTGTCCTCTGTCCACATGCTGTATGACCCATTAGGACCCAGCTCCCAGCACCACATGGCAGCCATTTCATCAAGCAAAGGGGGATCTGTCCTCTGTCCATATGCTGTATGACCCATTAGGACCCAGCTCCCAGCACCACATGGCAGCCATTTCATCAAGCAAAGGGGGGTCTGTCCTCTGTCCATATGCTGTATGACCCATTAGGACCCAGCTATCAGTTACCTTGATAACAAACGAATGGCAAGTTGGGGAGATGACAAACCCTGGGACATAGCCACACAACGCATACCAACATGTCTGATCCAGTTACCGGGCCAGGAGACAATGGAAGTCTTCTGCCTTACTCTGGGCCTTCATCTCTCTATTGGACAGCCTGTCAAACCAACTACACAGCCGCCAGCTGTTCTCTCCTTGCTGTAGTCACGACACTTAGCAGTCATACGTTCTCAGGGTGTGCAAAATGGCCGCAACAATGGCCAGGCATGATGATGATGCTCTAGACACAGTCCAGTTTGCTTTTCGGCAAGTCTAACATGTCCTCAAAAGGACTTAAGTTTTGCCATCTGTCTGAGCCACCACAGGACTTGCCCTGCAATCACCACAGGACTTGCCCTGCAATCACCACAGGACTTGCCCTGCAATCACAACAGGACTTGCCCTGCAATCACCACAGGACTTGCCCTGCAATCACCACAGGACTTGCCCTGCAATCACCATGTCTGATTCCCTGAAGCCAGCAGCAAAGCTGCAAGTGAACAAGAAACTCCCCAGGGCGCTGCACGGAACCCAGAGCACAATACCTCACCACTCTCCAGACAATCACTTCCCAGCCCCTGATGCCACATGGTATTTGCCATGTCAACAAACAAAGTGGGGTTCTGTCCATGGGCTCTATGACCCACAGTTCAACAAACAAAGTGGGGTTCTGTCCATGCACTCTATGACCCACTCGGACCCACATTTCAACAAACAAAGTGGGGTTCTGTCCATGTGCTCTATGACCCGCTCGGACCCACATTTCAACAAAGTGGGGTTCTGTCCATGCGCTCTATGACCCGCTCGGACCCACATTTCAACAAAGTGGGGTTCTGTCCATGTGCTCTATGACCCGCTCGGACCCACATTTCAACAAAATGGGGTTCTATCCATGCGCTCTATGACCCGCTCAGACCCACATTTCAACAAAGTGGGGTTCTGTCCATGTGCTCTATGACCCGCTCAGACCCACATTTCAACAAAATGGGGTTCTGTCCATGCGCTCTATGACCCACTCAGACCCACATTTCAACAAAGTGGGGTTCTGTCCATGCGCTCTATGACCCGCTCAGACCCACATTTCAACAAAGTGGAGTTCTGTCTATGCGCTGTATGACCTGCTCAGACCCACATTTCAACAAACAAAGTGGGGTTCTGTCCATGCGCTCTATGACCCGCTCAGACCCACATGTCAACAAACAAAGTGGGGTTCTGTCCATGCGCTGTATGATCCGCTCGGACCCAGTCATTAGTCACCTTGTTTATAAACCGTGCAGCAAAGTGGGGAGATGACAAACCCCAGGACACAGCCACACAACACGCACCAAGCAGGTCCAGCCCAGCTACAGGACCAAGGAGCTTCATCTCTCTATTGCACAGTCTGTCTAGCCACCATCTCACATAACTGCCATCTCTTCTCCCCTTTCTGCAGTCTCCACACTTAGCAGTCACAAACTCCCAATACTGTTTACTTTAGTTTTACCACAGGGTGTCTGTGTGAAATGACCGCAAGAGTGGCCAGGCATGATGTCTAGACTCAGCCCATTCTGCTTTTCAGCATGGCATATAACATGCCCCCAACACAAGAGGATCCCAAGACAGGCTTTTCAGCAAGGTGTATAACATGCCCCCAAAACAAGAGGATCCCAAGACAGGCTTTTCAGCAAGGTGTATAACATGCCCCCAAAACAAGAGGATCCCAAGACAGGCTTTTCAGCAAGGTGTATAACATGCCCCAAAACAAGAGGATCCCAAGACAGGCTTTTCAGCAAGGTGTATAACATGCCCCAAAACAAGAGGATCCCAAGACAGGCTTTTCAGCAAGGTGTATAACATGCCCCCAACACAAGAGGATCCCAAGACAGGCTTTTCAGCAAGGTGTATAACATGCCCCCAAAACAAGAGGATCCCAAGACATGAGACAGAGAGAGCGAGAGAGAGGAAGGGTGGGGGTGGGAGAAAGAGACACACAGAGAGTACAATAAGCCAGTCTAAAAAGATTATACAGGATATATATATATACACACACAGGTTATACACATATCACATATTTACATCTGAGAGAAAGAGAGAGAGAGACACACACACACGCACACACAAAGAGAGAGACACACACAAAGAGAGAGAGAGAGAGACAGAGAGAGAGAGTATGTACAAAAAGCAAGTCTACAATGTGTGCATATATACACACACAAACCACAATTTACATAAGAAAACACATACATACAGACACAAGTGTTATGAAGTAGTCCCAGCATACTACAGTCATTATCATCAAATGACTGTGCTAATTCCAAGGTACTGCTTGATGTCTGGGAATGTTGACTGATATATCACTCCACCATACTTATGAAATGAAATGATAATTAAACCACAGTCGGGTCTGGTGACTTGATCCGCTATCCATACACCATATAATCCAATACTTATGTTCATGACTGATCCAGGTGGATGGGGATCCTCTGACCTCAACCTCTGTCACCTTGTGTGGCCATACCCATCCACACAGTCCACCCTGAGGAAACATCTGTAATAGGAGTCCTGAAGATAGACTGAGGCTGATTTGGGTGCCCGTCTGCCACATGAGACTATCGCACATGGATGGATGTCTGTGCCAGATAGGACCACAATTTCCCGAACATAGTTTACAGTCTTGCCTGATGGTCAAATATAACAGAAACAAGCAGAAGCCAAATGGGGTGACTTTGGGAGAGCAGCTCTGGAGCAAAAACAAGGACTTGATAAAAAAAAAACTTTAAAAAACCCCACATCTTTCATCCAGATCACTGGACTGACTATCTGAGGTGTAATTATGCTCAAATGCAGAAAAATGTCAAAAACAAAACAAACAGAACAGAACAGAACTAAACCAAACCAAACCAAACCAAACCAACCAAAATCCCTGAAGAACCTCATCTGGTCTTCATTTGATAACAGAATGTTGTCAGGCGTTATATTTGGGTTAGTTTAGTTTGCTTTTTTTAATGCATGAATACATGATAAAATATCACTGTATTGACATACAATGATACATACACACTGATACAGTCAATCACAACTGAAAACGGTTCACTGTACTGTTTTATTGTTTTCTGGCATCATGATATATATGTGTGTGTGTGTGTGTGTGTGTGTGTGTGTGTGTGTGTGTGTGTATGTGTGTGTGTGTGTGTGTGTGGTGTGTGGTGTGTGTGTGTGTGTGTGTGTGTGTGTGTGTGTGTGTTTGTGCGTGCACGTGTGTGTGTGTGTGTATGTGCGTGCATGTTTGCTACTTTGCATGCATGCATGCATGGATGCATGTGTTTATTGTTTTTTCTTATCTATTTATCTACCTTTTTTTCTTTTTTCTCAGAGATGGATGATACACCGGAGGAGCTTTGGTAAAGGAGACATTATTTTCATCATGTTGATAGGCAGCACAGGCCGTGTGCAGTATTGATTGGGGAGCTTTTTCGCAATGTGAGACAAGTTTATTCTTAGCGGCTGCTTATGTTTTCGTTCAATCCATTTCTTTCTATTTTGGCTTTTTATATTTTTATGATTATTCTCATTTTTAAAGATGAGATTTTGTTATATTATTCTCATTTTTAAAGATGAGATATATAAATACACATGTCGTTACAATGTAGCCTTTACTGTTCTAATGACAGACTGATACAAATGCAAGATACAAAATCCACACACTAGGTAGGACCTCAGGACCTGGCCAGCCCATAAGTTTATGTGCAGACTTAAGACTTGTATAATGATCACTCTGAGTCAGTCTTTCTCATCATGTGGCACAAGTGGTGTCAGTGCATATGAAATTTAATGGAAGTGTGGTTACGTCATCTTGACAAAATGAACTGAAACTGAATCTGAAAAAGAGATTACAGAAAAGGTTGAGTTTTCCGCTTATTGCATCAGTGAGCCACAGTACAGTATGTGTAATTAAAGGTTTGAGATTTTCAACTACGCCTAAATGCCTAAATCATGATAACACACTGACACAGATTATTACATGATAATAATTCCATTTGCACTGCCCAAACAGTCCATGCCAAATTATGTTCATTGTATTTTACACAGTACATCACAACCTAAAACAATTTTTCTTAAAGAGGGAATGGGGGGGGGGGGGGCGTATACATACACTGATGCAGTATACCTACAGTCAGTTCATCAAGAAAAATAACATAAAATCAGTTCCTCAAGAATTATAAACTGACAACATAAAATCAGAAGCAGACCATAGCACCACGGTCCACAAAGAACATAATTATAGAGAAAAGCATAAATCTTTGATAAATAGACATTTTTCATAATTCACACACATAAAAACACACAGACATATAACCGATACTGCATTATAGACACAGTACAGACCTTGACTCACAAAACAGATTGTCAACTGCACGTCCAGCGTCCAAAACAGCCACAACAAAGCCACAGACATTGAAAACAGGCCATTCCTGAAATGAATCCATTCCGTTCTGCATCACAGTCAGAATGTCTGACATTTCAAACAGCACATCAAATGTGTAACTATACTGACACTGACAGAGACTCGCATTGATTTCAGTTTCCATGTAATGCATGCCTCACGCCCAAGACCTGGATCTAAGCCACAACTTCACAATCAATACGTTGGCTAGGCTGACAAACATTTCATTTATTCTGTTGTTCCAGCACAGAGTGACAGTGTTAAGAGGCTGACTGACTCGGTCACTGAAGACACTGTCACACAAATGTGACAAAGTAAAGTAGGCTAAATTTCACACATGCATCAACATCTGAACAATATTTTCAGCATACACCTGCGGGGCATTTTGCAGATTCAACGCCTACCTGTTTGCACAGTAAAGTATTTTTACTGCTGGTGACATTTCTGTGTCACCACTTGAGAAAAATCGACTTCTCATAGTTAGAGCGTCGATGCCAACGCCCATCCAGTCGCGACTGAAGCAATAACACGAGAGTTGTCTTTCTTGGAAGTGGAGGATCTGTAGGAGTTGTCCTTTCATGTTCCTCGCTCAAAACCACGACTCTTTTTTAAAATGAATAGGCCTACTAAGCTGAAAACAGAGCGTGGTTTACCTTTGACAAGATATCAGAGACTTACAGGAATGGGAGCATCCAGTTTTGAATATCTTGCACAGTTTCTTTTTTTTGTTTTTTTGAAAGTGATGGAACGGACTTCTATATAAATATGGATTCGATATTCTGTTGCAACATCTTTTAAGTTAAAAATGTTTTGACAAAGCAGTTGCGCGGATGAAGTAAGCCATGTGACGCAAGCCCAGTGGATGCACACTTTAATATTCGATTTGGGATTTAATAAAGAAGTCTTGAGTATATTTTACTTCATTGTATTATATTGTATTTAAGCTTGCATGTAACAGTGCTCAAATGATTTCATACGTGCAAACACCACAATCATAATGGGAAGGGTGGAGAACATTTTTTTTAAAAGCTAAATATGATTCTTAATCAAGTGCTTCTTGAATGTAACAAAAACTTGAGATTCTACTAGGTGTTCACTTTCTCTTTCTTTTCCTTTTGGAAATTTAGAATAAAAAAAAATTATTTGAAAAAAAAATCATTCTGTGTTTGTGTCAATGTGGGGTGTGTGTCTGTGCATGTGAAACGTGTTGACAATAATTTTTCAGTCATATATATCTGGAAGGATCTGTATGAAAATTGAGTGAAAGTGTGGAACATTGAGTCGTGCATGCTTTAGGTTGAAAGTTAAGCCCAACAGTCAAGCCAGATAGACCAAAGAGGTGCCTAAAATCAGCGCTTTTTGAGAAAAGTGTGGGAACAATACTTTCTCTAGAACTTTAACACTATTTGAATTCTGTTTTCACTTCTGTGACAGTCTACCATTATCCTTGCTTCATTTCAAGTTTCATTAACCTGAAGGTTTTTTTTACATCCAGTGACCTGACCAAGTGAAATATCTGGATTTTGTAATAATTTTTGCACAGAACAGGAGATTGCTAGAATGGCTTGATCATCTCATGATTGACTCTGTGTGTGTGTGTGTGTGTGTGTGTGTGTGTGTGTGTGTGTGTTCATGTTCCTTACCATGGCTCAGAAGTGAATGCTATCTTAACACCAAATGTGATCAATGGGCAGTAATTTACTTGCACTTTCTGATGGGCTGTGTCGTGTTAGTCCTAAGAAGTGACATAGCATTGCAAGTGCAAACTCTCTCTAATAATTATAATAATAATTACAATATTTATATAGCGCAAAATCTTGATAAAATCAAATCTAAGCGCTGAAGCAGACATAAGCACGCAAGCACGCACGCACGCACGCACACAACGCATGCACACACACACACACACACACACACACACACGCATGGCTATAAATGGGGAGAAAGAATAAAAGCAATAAAAGCAAGAATAAAACCAATGGAAAATTATAGAGAGCATAGCATATACAATTATATATTATAACCATGTGATTCCCTCCGAGCGGAGACAGGCTGCAGGGGGGGGGGGGGGGGGTTGAGTGAGGTTAGGATTTTATGCGGAGGAGAAAAGGTGAGTTTTGAGAGCGGACTTGAAGGAGACAAGTAGGTTGCTGACGGACTGAGAGAGGAAGTTTGTTCCAGGAGAGTGGACCAGAAACAGAGAAGGCTCGTGGACCATAGGTATTGAGCTTAGTGCGTGGAAAGCGAAAAGTCAGAGGATCGGAGGCAGAGCGGAGGGTACGTGAGGGAACATAGATCTCAAGTAGGCTTGACAGGTAATCGGGGGCTGCGTTATTAAGGCTTTTGTAGCACATGGTGTCTAGTTTGTACTGTATGCACTTTGATACAGGGAGCCAGTGAAGTTGTGCCAGGAGAGGAGATATGTGGTCAGCTTTTTTCTTTTTGAGTACAAGGCGTACAGCATTGTTTTGAATGCGCTGTAGGATGTGAATGGTGGAGGCAGGAAGACCAGACAGGAGTGAATTGCAATAGTCAATGCGAGACATTATGAAGGAGAGAACGAGTTTTGCAGTTGTTTCGACAGAGAGATACTTCCTGATCAGCCTTATACGATGGAGATGATAGTAGCAGGATCTGGCAGTTTGAGAAACAAAGTTGTTCATGGAGAGGGTAGAGTCAATGCAGACACCAAGGTTTTTAGCTGAATCAGAAATTGGGACTGATGTGTTACATAATGGGAGAGAAAGAGGAGGCAGCTGAGAAAGTTTCTGACGGGTGCCAATGAGGATAGCTTCTGTTTTGTCGTCATTAAGCTGAAGTCTATTGTGTGTCATCCAGTTCTTAATGTCCGAGTAACACTCAGTGGTGCGAGTCAACAGGCGCTGTATATTATCAGGTGAGTCACTGTCTTGAAGTTGGGTGTCATCAGCATAGAAGTGGTGTTTTATAGAATGGGAGTTGATGATGGTGGACAGGGGGGAGGTGTAAAGAGTGAAAAGAACAGGGCCAAGGACAGATCCTTGTGGAACACCACAGGTCAGGTATGCAGGTTGAGAGTAAGTGCCATTGATGAGAACGGTTTGTTTTCTGTTGGATAGGTATGAAGTGAACCAAGACAGAGCAATGTCAGAGATGCCAAAAGTATGATGAAGTCTAGAAAGGAGAATACCATGATCAATGGTATCAAAGGCTGCAGTCAGTGGGTGTAATAAACTTACAGCTCGGTGATGCTACTCCAGCAGCATGTTCATTAATGCAATATAGATTAGTCATATAATCAGCAGTAACAACAAATAATAACATTGGAAATAGATAATGCAGTAGTTTTAACTAACATATAAGGAAAATATAAGTGTAGATCCTTTCAAATTTTTCACATAAACGCTCAAAAGGTGATTTAGGTTTATACTTACATCAGCCTTGACATCAGTCTGTATCACCTGCCACTCAGTGACATCATCTGTATCAGCTGCATCAGTGACATCAGTCTGTATCAGCCTGCCATCAGGACCATCTGATCAGTGCGCTCAGTGACATCAGTCTTATCGCCTCGCTCTGACATCAGTCGATCAGCCTGCCACTCAGTGACATCAGTTTGTATCACCCTGCCACTCAGTGACATCAGTCTGTATCAGCCTGCCACTCAGTGACATCAGTCATGTATCAGCCTGCCGCTCAGTGACATCAGTCTGTATCAGCCTGCCGCTCAGTGACATCAGTCTGTATCAGCCTGCCGCTCAGTGACATCAGCTGTATCAGCCTGCCGCTCAGTGACATCAGTCTGTATCAGCCTGCCACTCAGTGACATCAGTCTGTTATCAGCGCCACTCAGTGACATCAGTCTGTGTCACCCTGCCACTCAGTGACATCAGTCTGTATCAGCCTGCCACTCCGTGACATCAGTCTGTATCAGCCTGCCACTCAGTGACATCAGTCTTCAGTTTCCAAAACCACATGCTGCAAATGTCATGAACCGCCGCAGCTAAAAAATATGGGCTCTGTGTGTGTGTGTGTGTGTATGTGTGTGTGTGTGTGTGTGTGTGTGTGTATGTGTGTGTGTGTGTGAGCATGCAAGCAACAGACAGAGACATTAAGAGCGAGAGCGATTCTTTACTAAATTTAAATCTTTTCATTCTGATGTTATTCCATGGATGTGGTAAGTTCATAATGATCTAACAGTTTGTGCCATGTGGTAGCTCAGTGGTAATCATCATTATCTGATCCTCTAACCTGTGTGCTTGGTGGAGGGTCTGTTGAGATGCAGCAAGAGACAGGATTTGCCATCTCTGTCTCCGGGGCCAGCACTACAATTGTATGTGTGAAATACTAAGTCCATAAGTAAGCATGGAACAGCCATGATATATAGGTATCATCTATTACGTGCAGTAAACAGACAAACAGAACATCTTCACATTTTTTAGAAAGATGCAATCAAAGCAAAAAGAATGACTGAAAACAAGAATGCTGAACATTTCAAACTGTTTATTTATTGATATGAACTTAAACATTATTCAGTTATTTACTGATATGAACACAAACATTCATTTATTTATTGATATGAACATAAACATATTCCCATGTTTGCATATGAAAATGGAATTCTAATATTAACCATCTGTTAGCACAGGTATACCCACACCATACACATGGTGGGTCACTTTGAATCCATATGAAAACAGTCGAAAAATCCTTGACTATATATTCATTTTCTTCACACACACACACACACACACACACACACACACACACATGGTGCGTCACCTTGAATCCATATGAAAACAGTTGAAAAATCCTTGACTACATAGGCCTATTCATTTTCTTCACACACACACACACACACACACACACACACATCCCATGTGTGTCAATATGAAATAATCATCACAGACAAGAATCCTTTTCCAATATCTAATCATTATAAAAGACAGAGTTTCAAAAATGACAGAAAGAAAAGAGACAGCAAAAGTGCCCATTCCAGTGTTCTCAATTACACTAGTTACCAACAGGGTTCTGAGATGAGCAGTTGATTGTATGTATACTGATAATGACATACTATGTAGATGTTTTTTTCCTTCTTCTTCCCCCCCCCCCCCCCCCTCTCCAAATTGTTCAATGCCTACATTCTTTCTTACTTTCAGGCGTGTGCATGTATATGTGCAGTTTCTTTTTCTCATATGCATGAGTAATGTGAATATCACTGTATGGCACTCGTTTTCATTAGCTTATTGTTTCTCTCCTCAGGATGAAGGCCAGATCAGTACATGTGAAAAAAACAACACACACATCTGTTGCTTAACCCTTTGACTCCCTCATCCTATCCACCAACTGCAAAAACTTAACCCTTTGACTCCCTCAATCTATCCACCAACTGCAAAAATTTAACCCTTTGACTCCCTCACCCTATCCACCAACTGCAAAAACTTAACCCTTTGACTTCCTCACCCTATCCACCAACTGCAAAAACTTAACCTTTTGACTCCCTCACCTTATCCACCAACTTCCTGCAGGAAGCTGGTGGATAGGGTGAGGGAGTCAAAGAGTTAAGTTTTCATTTTGCCAGCATGGTTGACAATGCAGGATGCTGGTAGACAAGGTGTGGGAGTCAAAGGGTTATTTTACAGCATAACCATCAGAAATAGACTAATAAAGCTGTCTAGCATGAATCTCAAAGTACACTAAATTGCACACAAAAAATCTCCTAAAAGATCTACTGAACAGACAGAAAAAGCACATGGAAGAAAGATCTATGGTAATTATTTCACACACACACACTTGCGCGCGCACACATGCGCGCGCGCGCGCACACACACACACGCACGCAAGCACACACACACACGTCTAATATCACTTATAGTGAAAAGACGTGAAATCCAAGAACGAACACAGAGAAAAAGAAGACAGAGAGAGCATGTTTGTAACAGATTTTTAAAGAGTTCATATTTTCAAAACAACATTTTTGATATTCTAACTATTGATTTCTTCTTCATCAAAGATGGAATAAATGGTTATACTGTCTTGACAGGTAAAAATGTCAACATTGCTAAATGATCCCTGTGACCCAAGTGTCAACTCTTCATCCTGTTCCTCCATTATAAAGCAAGCACTGACTTTATTCCTGATTAAATCATAATATCAATAGATTAAAACAAAAATAAATAACCAGCAGTGTATAAGCACATTCTATGGATAAGTGAATGAAAACATTTGTTAAGCATTCTGATTTTTTTTTTTATGCATGTATGCACATTGTTTTGCCTATGCTGGGTGTGCATATATGCTGGATGTTTAAGCCAGCCATTGATATGACTTACAGGATTTTTAATATGCATATCTAAGATCTTGCCCGCATATGCACACTAAGGGGGTTCAGGCACTGGTAGGTTTGCACACGTTTACCTGTGAGACTGGAAAACTCTCCACCCTTTCCCTACCAGGTGAAGGTGTATATGGTAGGTTTGCACACGTTTACCTGTGAGACTGGAAAACTCTCCACTCTTTCCCTACCAGGTGAAGGTGTATATGGTAGGTTTGCACACATTCACCTGTGAGACTGGAAAACTCTCCACTCTTTCCCTACCAGGTGAAGGTGTATATGGTAGGTTTGCACACATTCACCTGTGAGACTGGAAAACTCTCCACTCTTTCCCTACCAGGTGAAGGTGTATATACAATGGTAGGTTTGCACACGTTCACCTGTGAGACTGGAAAACTCTCCACTCTTTCCCTACCAGGTGAAGGTGTATATGGTAGGTTTGCAAACGTTCACCTGTGAGACTGGAAAACTCTCCACTCTTTCCCTACCAGGTGAAGGTGTATATGGTAGGTTTGCACACGTTCACCTGTGAGACTGGAAAACTCTCCACTCTTTCCCTACCAGGTGAAGGTGTATATGGTAGGTTTGCAAACGTTCACCTGTGAGACTGGAAAACTCTCCACTCTTTCCCTACCAGGTGAAGGTGTATATGGTAGGTTTGCACACGTTCACCTGTGAGACTGGAAAACTCTCCACTCTTTCCCTACCAGGTGAAGGTGTATATGGTAGGTTTGCACACGTTCACCTGTGAGACTGGAAAACTCTCCACTCTTTCCCTACCAGGTGAAAGTGTATAGGAAGATTAAAACCACTACCGTTAACTGGAAGTTTCACATTAGCCTGATGACTACCATATCAAATTTTAAAAAAAAGACATTTAATCAAGTGATAAAAAATCATGAAAACATGAACAGAAAAAAAGAACCAATGGATGAACGAACTAATAACTGAGTATCTAACCAAACAAGCATTCAACTAACTAGATGAACAAACTAAATTTAAGCTAAAACGTAAATGTAGAACACTTTTTTCCAACATTCAAGCCCAAACTATCCAGGAACAAAAACTGGTTCATATGGGAAGCAAAATTCAGTTGTAAAGGAAATAAAATGGAATATATAATTGCACAGCTTTGATCAAAATGCACAAAACCCACCAGGTACATTTCTGGCACCAATTACTTGTATTTCTATGTTGTATGTACATTAAATAGAACAAATGTATGCAGACTTCTAAACAGACAATTATTCACACAGCTCTGGAACAATCTGCACTTCTCTACTGTAGGTACTTATCATAGATACATGTACATATGAATGCTCAAGAGGCAATTATTAAAACTGCTGTGGCAAAAATAATTTGCACTTCCCTACAGGTCTGTATACACAGTACATACACATAAACATGGCCACACAAGACAAAATTACTGACTCAGATTCAAACAAATAAAATTATTGATTATATTCAAACAAAGAACAATCAGAAAGTAGGACAAGATAAACTGAACAAATCTGGCCAACAAATAAATAAAAATCAAGGTAGATACAATTTTGGCACAGACAGATGACTTGCACTTTCCTATTGTTCTACAACAAGTGTACACAAATTGTGAGGATAAACAAACAGCTGACAACAAGTACATGTACATCATGGTGACTAACAGAAACAAGAGCTGTCTTCTTGTTAACGTAACAGTGGTGACTAAACAGGCAACAAGAAGCTGTCTTCTTGTTAACGTAACAGTGGTGACTAAACAGGCAACAAGAAGCTGTCTTCTTGTTAACGTAACACAGGCAAAATAACAGCTGAAACAACTTAAGTGTTGTAACAGATATTGACTGCGTGCTGTAACAGCCTCAGACTAGAGTCAACTGAACAACAATACAACCATCCACATGAGCACTGAAACAATGATTCATAACACAAAGAAGACCCCATACATCTATACACATTCTGCATACACAGTCTTGTGATGACTAGTGCCTATTTTATACACATTCTGCATTATGCAGTCTTGTGATGACTAGTGCCTATTTTATACACATTCTGCATACACAGTCTTGTGATGACTAGTGCCTATTTTATACACATTCTGCATTATGCAGTCTTGTGATGACTAGTGCCTATTTTATAACACATTCTGCATACACTCTTTTGATGACTAGTGCCTATTTTATACACATTCTGCATTATGCAGTCTTGTGATGACTAGTGCCTATTTTATACACATTCTGCATACACACTCTTTTGATGACTAGTGCCTATTTTATACACATTCTGCATATCCAGTCTTGTGATGACTAGTGCCTATTTTATACACATTCTACATATCCAGTCTTGTGATGACTAGTGCCTATTTTATACACATTCTGCATACACATTCTTTTGATGACTAGTGCCTATCTTATACACATTCTGTTTATTCACTCTTTTGATGACTAGTGCCTATTTTATACACATTCTGTTTAATCGCTCTTTTGATGACTAGTGCCTATTTTATACACAGTCTGTTTACACACTCTTTTGATGACTAGTGCCCATTTTATACACATTCTGTTAATCACTCTTTGATGACTAGTGCCCATTTATACACATTCTGTTAATCACTCTTTTGATGACTAGTGCCTATCTTATACACATTCTGTTTAATCACTCTTTTGATGACTAGTGCCTATTTTATACACAGTCTGTTTACACACTCTTTTGATGTCTAGTGCCTATTTTATACACATTCTGTTTAATCACTCTTTTGATGACTAGTGGCCATTTTATACACATTCTGTTTAATCACTCTTTTGATGACTAGTGCCTATTTTATACACAGTCTGTTTATTCTCTTTTGATGACTAGTGCCTATTTTATACACAGTCTGTTTAATCACTCTTTTGATGACTAGTGGCCATTTTATACACATTCTGTTTAATCACTCTTTTGATGACTAATGGCCATTTTATACACATTCTGTTTATTCTCTTTTGATGACTAGTGCCTATTTTATACACATTCTGTTTAATCACTCTTTTGATGACTAGTGCCTATTTTATACACATTCTGTTTAATCACTCTTTTGATGACTAGTGGCCATTTTATACACATTCTGTTTAATCACTCTTTTGATGACTAGTGCCTATTTTATACACATTCTGTTTATTCTCTTTTGATGACTAGTGCCTATTTTATACACATTCTGTTTAATCACTCTTTTGATGACTAGTGCCTATTTTATACACATTCTGTTTAATCACTCTTTTGATGACTAGTGCCTATTTTATACACAGTCTGTTTAATCACTCTTTTGATTACTAGTGCCTATTTTATACACAGTCTGTTTATTCACTCTTTTGATGACTAGTGGCCATTTTATACACATTCTGTTTAATCACTCTTTTGATGACTAGTGCCTATTTTATAGACATTCTGTTTATTCACTCTTTTGATGACTTGTGGCCATTTTATACACATTCTCTTTATTCATTCCTTTGATGACTAGTGCCTATTTTATACACATTCTGTTTAATCACTCTTTTGATGACTAGTGCCTATTTTATACACATTCTGTTTAATCGCTCTTTTGATGACTAGTGGCCATTTTATACACATTCTTTAATCACTCTTTGATGACTAGTGGCCATTTTATACACATTCTGTTTAATCACTCTTTTGATGACTAGTGCCTATTTTATACACATTCTGTTTATTCACTCTTTTGATGACTAGTGCCTATTTTATACACATTCTGTTTAATCACTCTTTTGATGTCTAGTGCCTATTTTATACACATTCTGTTTAATCACTCTTTTGATGACTAGTGCCTATTTTATACACATTCTGTTTAATCACTCTTTTGATGTCTAGTGCCTATTTTATACACATTCTGTTTAATCACTCTTTTGATGACTAGTGCCTATTTTATACACATTCTGTTTAATCACTCTTTTGATGACTAGTGCCTATTTTATACACATTCTGTTTAATCACTCTTTTGATGTCTTGTCCTTATTTTATACACATTCTGTTTAATCACTCTTTTGACGACTAGTGGCTATTTATACGCATTCTGCACACACACTCTTTTGATGACTAGTGCCTATTTTATACACATTCTGTATATTCACTCTTTTGATGACTAGTGCCTATTTTATACACATTCTGTATATTCACTCTTTTGATGACTAGTGCCTATTTTATACACATTCTATATATACACTCTTTTGATGACCCAAAATCTGCAGATACAAAAATGTCCAGATCTGTAAAATGTGTACAATGTGTCTTTCAGCTCTTGACATGAGTTGTTTCAATTTAAACAAGAATGAAGACAGAAAGAAAACAGTAACAGCATAACAATTACAATGTAGAATAACATAAACATAATACAGCATAACTATAATGTAGAATAACATAAATACAATCACAGTAAACTGCCTGATTTCCATGTACCTCGATATTTTGATGAAATGACCCATTACTCAATAATAATTATAATAAATCACATTTATAGAGTGCTATTCTTCCACACATACTTGTATGAAATACAATCAGCAGCGACAAATAAAAACTTAGTGCACAGATAGGTGAGTAGGTTACTGAGAAATTTAATAACAGTGTTTCCAATGTACATCAGATCAATTATAAATGATAGATTAATTCACATATCAGCACACCCAACCAGCCATAAGCAAGTATGTCTGAACAGACATGACCCATTTGTTCAGCATAATAATCTAAAGGATTGAAAACTGCTGATTACAGGTAATACAGTAACCAGTAGTAACCTGGCCTGTTCGTATTTTTAACAATGATAGATAATAAAAAAAAATATTAAAAAAACAGTAATAACTAGATAATACAGTAACCAGTAGTAACCTGGCCTGTTCATATTTTTAACAATGATAAATAATAAAAAAAATATTAAAAAAACAGTAATAACTAGATAATACAGTAACCAGTAGTAACCTGGCCTGTTCATATTTTCAACAATGATAAATAATTAAAAAAAATATAAAAAAAACAGTAATAACTAAATACAGTAACCAGTAGTAACCTGGCCTGTTCATATTTTTAACAATGGTAAATAATTTTTAAAAAAAATATTAAAAAAACAGTAATAACTAGATAATACAGTAACCAGTAGTACCTGGCTTGTTCATATTTTTAACAATGATAAATAATTTTTTTAAAATATAAAAAAACAGTAATAACTAGATAATACAGTAACCAGTAGTAACCTGGCTTGTTCATATTTTTAACAATGATATATATATATTGATAGATATAAAAAAAAAAAAATAAAAAAACAGTAATAACTAGATAATACAGTAACCAGTAGTAACCTGGCTTGTTCATATTTTTGACAATGATAAATAATTAAAAAAATATTAAAAAACAGTAATAACTAGATAATACAGTAACCAGTAGTAACCTGGCTTGTTCATATTTTTAACAATGATAAATAATAAAAAAAAAATATATATATAAAAAAAGTAATAACTAGATAATACAGTAACCAGTAGTAACCTGGCTTGTTCATATTTTTAACAATGATAAATAATAAAAAAAAATATATAAAAAAACAGTAATAACTAGATAATACAGTAACCAGTAGTAACCTGGCTTGTTCATATTTTGACAATGATAGATAATACAGTAACCAGTAGTAACCTGGCTTGAAACCCATACATTAATTACAACCTTATGACTCTGCCTGTGCGTGTTGGGCTTGGCTTACACGCAGGCTTATGGCTTATGGATCATTTTGGATCTTTTACATCACATGGGATCAGGGCATATGACGTTTATTCCAAGGATCTTTTACACCACATGGGATCAGGGCATATGGTGTTTATTCCAAGGATCTTTTACACCACATGGGATCAGGGCTTATGGCGTTTATTCCAAGGATCTTTTACACCACATGGGATCAGGGCATATGGCGTTTATTCCAAGTATCTTTTGCATCACATGGGATCAGGGCATATGGCGTTTATTCCAAGGATCTTTTACACCACATGGGATCAGGGCATATGGCATTTATTCCAAGCGTGGACACTGAACTTGAGAAACTGAAACTATTTCATAAGGGACACACTGATAGCCTGAATGGAATACCTCTGCTAGAACTTAAGTTATAGTGCATAAGTTAGGTAGAACCTCCAGATCCTCTCAGTGCAGAAGGTCTATGAAGAGTCTTATGGCATTAACCACAATTATTCTGGATAGTTCTCCATTCCATTGGCATGGCATCTGTCTTTTTGTCTTGATTAGAATTTTCAGAGTATGATATCAATGTTTTGAGAAAAATGAAAGCAAATCAATTTCATCATTATTGCCCTGCTCCTGTTGTTGCAAGCAATTATCTTTTTGTGAAGAGACAACCAATTGAAGAACGCACACACAGAGTTCACATTTCTACATTTCACAAGCATGACTCGACACTGTAAACAAACTCAAGTCAAGATCTAATCACAGCATGAGGTTCATGACATGTTCCCTCATGCCACCATGTATGCACATTGGGGTAAACTCGGGCATAGCGGTCTACATGATGCAACCTATAGCATAGATCACAGAACGCAAAGGGTGTGGGTTCTATGACCTTCCACTGGTTTTTCCATGCAAGATGATGTTCATACAGTTTCTTGTCTCCTGCCACACGCTTCAAATGATCTGCTAGAGCTTTAACAGTGGGGAACTGTGAGGCATCAATGAAAGAATCTTTGGGCAGTAGAGCTGTGTAGTTGGCTCCTCCTCTCACCACAGGCACTATATCCACCATTTTCATGGTGCGATACAATTTTTCAGTGATGTAATCCTTGCACATGGAGTTTTCAAACGACAAATAAAAATAGTAATCTCTAGATAACATGTCCATGCATGTCTGATTCCCTCCCTTCCCACATTTCAATGGGCCACAGTTCCCATATATGTCTACATCTGTCAATTCTTTCAGTGCAGATGCAAAGTCCTCACGTTTGCTCTGTGTATGACAGTTAGACACAAACCAAGCCACCATCTTGGATTTCCCTTTGACTACTGACGTAAAGTCTCTAACAGGAATTGGACTGGATGGTTTCATAAAATCCCCATAACCAAAATAGAAATCTGAATCTCGTCTGTATGTCATTGTCCAATTGAAACGATATTGCCATTCTGGTTTGCCAAACATTTCATTGTCTGAATAGAAAGGGCTTTCCACAGCAAAGTAAACCCAGGTCTGATTATTATATACATTGCCAGAAGGTATCTGGGACTTGAAATGGTGGCTGTAGATAATGACACTGTCAACCTCCTGCACCAGCTCTTCATCCACTGTCAGAATACAGGAATGATTACAGCCAGAGAACAAGCGGCCACTAGTCTTCAGCTCATACCAGTATGGGAAAGAATGCATAAGAATCACTTTAGTGCCAGAATGAGTATCATTACTGTATGATTTGGGCCTACTTGACAGCGTGTGGGCTCCCTCTTCTCTCAGACTCTGCACTCTACGGCGATGGACATCCCTTGCTGACTGGTGAGAAGACAGCAAGCTGTAGGCCAGTTTCTGAACAATGATCGTCCCCAGGCCAGCCAAACATAGTATCATCAGTAGCATCAGTCGATTATTCCATTTGAGCCTGACACAGGAGAAAACAAAACAGTGATACATTTGTTTGTCATGAATAATAACAAAAAGGATACAGCCTGTAAAGACAACACTTACAAGAATGTGATTATCATGATTATTAGATTGTTTGTTCTATATTATCATGATTATCAGATTGTTTGTTCTAAATTATCATGATTATCAGATTGTTCTAAATTATCATGATTATTAGATTGTTTGTTCTAAATTATCATGATTATCAGATTGTTTGTTCTATATTATCATGATTATCAGATTGTTTGTTCTAAATTATCATGATTATCAGATTGTTTGTTCTAAATTATCATGATTATCAGATTGTTTGTTCTAAATTATCATGATTATCAGATTGTTTGTTCTAAATTATCATGATTATCAGATTGTTTGTTCTAAATTATCATGATTATCAGATTGTTCTAAATTATCATGATTATCAGATTGTTCTAAATTATCATGATTATTAGATTGTTTGTTCTAAATTATCATGATTATTAGACTGTTCTAAATTATCATGATTATTAGACTGTTTGTTAAATTATCATGATTATCAGATTGTTTGTTCTAAATTATCATGATTATCAGATTGTTTGTTCTAAATTATCATGATTATCAGATTGTTTGTTCTAAATTATCATGATTATCAGATTGTTTGTTCTAAATTATCATGATTATCAGATTGTTCTAAATTATCATGATTATCAGATTGTTCTAAATTATCATGATTATTAGATTGTTTGTTCTAAATTATCATGATTATTAGATTGTTTGTTCTAAATTATCATGATTATTAGACTGTTAAATTATCATGATTATCAGATTGTTCTAAATTATCATGATTATTAGATTGTTTGTTCTAAATTATCATGATTATCAGATTGTTTGTTCTAACATTTTATCAATCACAAATCTTACGAGTGAGGCGGCTGTCAAGCCAACTCTTTCAACAATCTGTTGTTATAATACTAGTCAGTATCATCAGCTAATTCAACAAGTCAGTATCATCAACTAATTCAACAATCAGCGTGGTCATTAACCCTTTGACTTCCGTACCCCGTCCACCAGCATCCCGCATTGTCAACCATGCTACCAAAGCAAAAACTTAACCCTCTGATTCCCTCACCCTATCCACCAGCTTCCTGCAGGAAGCTGGTGGATAGGGTGAGGGAATCAGAGGGTTAAGTTTTTGAAGTTGGTGGATAGGGTGCGGGAATCAAAGGGTTAAGGCCTATGAAAGGACACAGAAGTAGACAGAATCCTTCAAAGTTCAAATGTCTCTGGGGAGTAGCAGGAAACAGTTCAGATACACAGAAATTGGTCTAGTTTTTGATATTTCAATATTTGCCACTGTGGTCATCTTGTGTTGACCTCAATAACAATCTCCATCCAAGGGACCATGAAGCACTGACAAGGTGGCCTTGTACACAGTCATGGTGGCTGATGTAAGAACACCAACAAAGCTGACATCAAAATCATGTCATTGTTGCAAAAATGGTCTCTATGGGCTCATCAAGACGTTAATCTGTACACACCCACTGTTCTTCTGTTCCAGGTACGATATATGAAGCAGCCTCCTCAGGTACTTGATCTCAAAGGCATGGATTCTCTTTTGAGTCTGCAAGCAGTAACCAAGTTTCACACCTATAGATGGGGATGAAGATAAGTGCCTTGAACAGTCTGTACTTAGTGGTGAACTTGATGGTGCTGTTTCTCCATATTCTGTTCAACCTAATCATTGCTGGCGCTGCTGTTGAGATCCTTGAGCAGATTTTTGCAGTGTGACAATCTTTGGTCTGGGCAGCCCTTAGGTACTTTTAAATGTTGACCTCTTCCAACAAGTTCTCACAGTATTCAGTCCATCCAACCAGTACAGACATCATTTTCAAATCATGTTCTCATTACTGTCTTTGATGACTGAGGCCTTAGGCTGCTGTGTTTCACAGACCTGGTTGCTGTTCCCCTTTTTCATCCCCTCTCAAACATTATCACACTATCCTTCACTCCAACTGTCTTTAGTTTCAACTAGACTATTCCTAACCTTGTTGCTCTGGTGTTAATCACACACTTTACAAAGAGAAGCTATTTTTGCTTGGAACTACACTGAAACAAGAAAATTCACAGGAAAAGAAACTTTAAGCAAGACCCAAAATAAACTCAAACAGGCCTTGTAAAACTCAGGCAAAGTACATCAACAAAGATACAGCAAAATTATTTCAGTGACCTATACGGAGGACCTTGGCACTTACTGACTCCACTAATAAAAACAGTTTTCAAACTGCAAGCAGATTTATTGTGCTCATAGGTTTTCAAATCCATAAACAAAGAAAACCAGCTGAGAAACAGTTTGTCTCTATTTTCTTTGATACTGACAAACAGATGCATCTGTCTGTTTTCCTTTTCATCAACATCCTCCTCCTCCTCATCAAATCATCATCACCATCATCATCATTAAAATCACAGCTGTGGTCATCATTACTATCATCATCATTAAAATCACAGCTGTGGTCATCATTACTATCATCATCATTAAAATCACAGCTGTGGTCATCATTACTATCATCATCATTAAAATCACAGCTATGGTCATCATTACTATCATCATCATTAAATCACAGCTGTGGTCATCATTACTATCATATCATTAAATCACAGCTATGGTCATCATACTATCATCATCATTAAAATCACAGCTGTGGTCATCATTACTATCATCATCATTAAAATCACAGCTGTGGTCATCATCACATCATCATCATTAAAATCACAGCTGTGGTCATCATTACTATCATCATCATTAAAATCACAGCTATGGTCATCATTACTATCATCATCATTAAAATCACAGCTGTGGTCATCATTACTATCATCATCATTAAAATCACAGCTATGGTCATCATTACTATCATCACATTCAATCAACTGAAAGGTTTACATTTTTTATCTTCTCAGCAGTGTGTATGCATGTTCTCGAAATGTTTTCCGTGAAATTTTGTGGACCACTGCTAATATCCATATTTATAATCATTAACTGAGTACGAGATCGCACATAAAAACAACAGATACATACACAACTAATACTGTAATAATAGTTTCAAATTTTACACACAATCAGTGTCTATCCCAAATCCTCATCATTTGCTTATTTGTTGCATAACACTTTGACGTTTTCATGTTCATTTGTTGCAACTTCTTGTCATTACACTTGTTGATACATTCTGTTCATGTTTGGACTATACTGTTGCCTTTACTTACTCAGTTATTGATTTATAGAAATTCAGTCACTGTTCATAAGCACATCACTGACTGTGTCTGTTGTTCCTCAATGTCATATCATGTCATTATACATTCACATATTCAATGAATATAATTAATTTTCAAAGCAAGTCTTCAACACAAATTCCTGAATGTTAATGGTCAAATAAAATCAATTTGCAGAATAACTCTACAACAATTTAACAAACCTAAACAGCCAGTGATGATAAAGTGCTCCATTTACAAAGCAAGAGAAAATAAAACGAACAATACAGAATTAAACAAAGCAACAATATGATAAACAAAACAAATAATACAGAATTAAACAAAGCAACAATATGATAAACAAAACAAACAATAAAAAATTAAACAAAGCAACAATATGATAAACAAAACAAATAATACAGAATTAAACAAAGCAACAATATGATAAACAAAACAAATAATACAGAATTAAATAAAGCAACAATATGATAAAACAAATAGTACAGAATTAAACAAAGCAACAATATGATAAACAAAACAAATAATACAGAATTAAACAAAGCAACAATATGATAAACAAAACAAACAATAAAGAATTAAACAAAGCAACAATATGATAAACAAAACAAACAATAAAGAATTAAACAAAGCAACAATATGATAAACAAAACAAACAATAAAGAATTAAACAAAGCAACAATATGATAAACAAAACAAACAATAAAGAATTAAACAAAGCAACAATATGATAAACAAAACAAATAATACAGAATTAAACAAAGCAACAATATGATAAACAAAACAATAAAGAATTAAACAAAGCAACAATATGATAAACAAACAATAAAGAATTAAACAAAGCAACAATATGATAAACAAAACAAACAATAAAGAATTAAACAAAGCAACAATATGATAAACAAACAATAAAGAATTAAACAAAGCAACAATATGATAAACAAAACAAACAATAAAGAATTAAACAAAGCAACAATATGATAAACAAACAATAAAGAATTAAACAAAGCAACAATATGATAAACAAACAAACAATAAAGAATTAAACAAAGCAACAATATGATAAACAAACAATAAAGAATTAAACAAAGCAACAATATGATAAACAAAACAAAAAAAAACCAGAATTAAACAAAGCAACAATATGATAAACAAAACAAAGTATGAAATAAACCAACCAGAATAAAACAGTAAAAAAGAAACACATAACAAAAACGAGAGAAACCGCAAATAAATAAACAACAAACATATCCAACAACACTAATGAAATAAAAGCCAAATGTGAGACGTGAATTTCTATCAAATAAAGATTGTATATAAACACCTGCTTCAGAGTGAGAGGATGTGTGTGTGTGTGTGTGTGTGTGTGTGTGTGTGTGTGTGTGTGTGTGTCTGTGTTTGTGTGTGTGTGTGTGTGTGTGTGTGTGTGTGTCTGTGTGTGTGTCTGTGTGTCTGTGAGTGTACTTGTGTGTATGTACATGTATGTGTGCATGCATATTTAGTTATTTGATTACTAAACAATCTTCTCACGCTTTTCTCATCTCTCCCCAGCTCTCTGTACTGACAATGTGTTTTAACGAAACCTTACTGCTAGGAACGTTCATGAATGCAAGACAAGCACATATCAAAGTATGACTTAGGTCAGTTTTCAAAACAATGGACTTAAGCTTATGAGACAGTATGAAGCCACAGTTCTTTTTGTTTGGGGGATACAAGCTGACATGAGTTCTTCCTTTAATACTGGCAGTGGTTAAAGGCAAAATCCTGATCACCAGATAAATAACTTGTTTTATTCAGTCAGACAACTGGCTTGATGGACACTTCAGACAAGACTGAAACAATTATTTTTCCCGAGATCTTATGTTAGTTTTGTTTTGTATTGTTACTGTTAAAAGTTAGTGTTGTACATATTTATTGAAAGGACACTGTTTCAGTTTCTGGTAGTACATTTCAAAACACTGGCAGTATAAATTACACAAGTCATGACAGCTGGTTGATTGTGGAGACACAGAACAACCTTGGACTGAAGGTAATTACTCTTGCACACATGTGCTGTGTACATATTGTGGTGTTTCAGGAGTGGATTCCAGCACGTTGTTGTTGTTGTTGTTGTCTTGTCTTCTCTTTCAGGTAAAGGCACACATGGCACTAAGCCCATGGAAGCCTCCTTGTCGCGGTGGCAGCTCACAGTTGGGACCGAACAAAGCGTGTCACTGACTCAGTGCTGCGTCGGCACCTCGGAACAATCGCATTACACCCCATCTATCCTTTGCGTCCAGACAACCAATCACCACTCCGAGACTCTGTGAAGAGCCCACTTTATCCTCCCCGTTTGTCTGGACGCCCCTTCATCATGAGTTTTCGTCATCTTCTACGGTGATCTCCATATATATATATTCAGTCTCTAAGTATGTGTACATGTGTATGTCCATTATCTAAATGACTGAATAATCTCAGTCTCTAAGTATGTGTACATGTGTATGTCCATTATCTAAATGACTGAATATATCTCAGTCTCTAAGTATGTGTACATGTGTATGTCCATTATCTAAATGACTGAATACATCTCAGTCTCTAAGTATGTGTACATGTGTATGTCCATTATCTAAATGACTGAATATATCTCAGTCTCTAAGTATGTGTACATGTGTGTGTCCATTATCTAAATGACTGAATATATCTCAGTCTCTAAGTATGTGTACATGTGTATGTCCATTATCTACATGACTGAATACATCTCAGTCTCTAAGTATGTGTACATGTGTGTGTCCATTATCTAAATGACTGAATATATCTCAGTCTCTAAGTATGTGTACATGTGTGTGTCCATTATCTAAATGACTGAATATATCTCAGTCTCTATCTACTAAGTGTGTGTAAATGTGTATGTTCATTATCTAAATGACTGAATATATCTCAGTCTCTATCTACTAAGTGTGTGTAAATGTGTATGTTCATTATCCAAATGACTCTAATCTATCTCACTCTCTGTATCTTTCCACTATCTACTAAGTGTGTGTAAATGTGTATGTCCATTATCTAAATGACTCTAATCTATCTCACTCTCTGTCTCTTTCCACTATCTACATGACCCTAATCTATCTCAGTCTGTCTCTTTTTCCATTATCTAAATGACTGAATCTATCTCACTCTCTCTCTTTCCATATCAAAATGACTCTAATCTATCTCAGTTTCTCTCTCTACACAAAGTGATTGTTTCAAATAAATTCAGTCTTGACATGAATTTACATTTTGCTCAGCTCTGCCACAATGGCATGACTTCAGGTTTCATATGGCCTCTGCACTCGGTTGTGCTAAGATAAATCTATTTGCATTTAACTGAATCAGACATGAGAAAGTGATTTTTGCAGTCACATTCAATTTCTGATTTGAGCTTGATTGTATACACACATCTAGGCATAGCAGGCATTTCAGTATCATTTCAAACACGTATCTGTCTTCACCTGAACTGCATTAATTTTTGGATATGCACACTGATGCCTAAGTTGTGATAACAGCAACAGTATCAATTCCAAGTTATGTTGCTCAAACAATCTATGTCAAAATTATGCTGAACTTCACGCTGTAACAACATCTGCCGTGGTGCAGCAATCAGTGTAACTGACCACCAACTGGAAGGTTGTGGGTTTGAATCCCACTGGTCTTCTCAACATCACTGTGGGAGCTGAGTGTGCTAACTGCTATGAGCTCATTGGGAAGAGCAGGGCCACACTGCCAAGTGTCATCCACTTCACGGATGTGTCATTGAGGGCGATGCTGGAGTCATCTCTGAGGCCTTGCTATCACCAGATTATACAAAGGCATCCAATATATACAATGTCCTAATAACTTAAAAAGTAACTGAAACTTTACACACACACCTTGCCCAATTATTCCATGGTCTTATTACAAAATTACATGCAAATAATTATTACGACATCACTTGTTATGACATCATGTTGAATACAGTCATTCCAGCTTCCTTGCCACGTGTAATGTTGAAGAACAGTGTGTTTACATTAAAGCTTGAATTTTATGAAGAAAGTTCTGGTACAGACAGATTAAAAACACTACAAAGCGTATGTGGGACACAAGCTTTTTCATATTTTTTGTTTGCTTGTTTATTTGTTCGTTTGAATTAAGGATCATCGCACAAAGGCAGTAAGCTCTGTGCTCACCTTTTTCTACTTGTCCCATTTTCTGTGCCACCTAAAAGGCCAGAGAGGTTGGGACAGTTTTTACAATGCTATGATGATGACAACTGTGAGGATGACAACCATGATGCTATATAATATATAATTCCATCTAGGATCAAGACTGCATGACAGAGCTGTACTCCTCACTGACTATCATAATATATCTTGGCATCAACCAGGCTGCAGGTGTCATTCTTAAGGATGGACAAAATGATATTAAAGGCACACATAGTCTGGGAAGCCAACTGAAGTCATTAACAAGAAAAATGTTAAAAAATTTGAGAAATCTTGAATGAAGATAGCTGAACAACGCGTGACGAGATCGCTCATGACAATGACTATTAGTTGTGGATCAGTTCATGTGATCTTAACATGAATATTCAGAATGAGTCATGTTACAACAAGTGGGTCCTGCACTGCCCAACTGAACATCAATAATGGGCATGTGTCACTGTTTCAGAGACTCTGTTAAACTAGTACAAAAGAAAGATGACAGTTATTTGAACTGGATAATTGCTAATGACGAAACCTGGATTACAAGATTTGAGTCAAAGACAGAACAATCATCAAAGTGGCATACTCCTGCCTCTCTGTGGCCCACCAAGTTCAGAAGCAAGCAAGAAAATTAAAAAAACGATGATGATATGTGCTTATGATAATGAAGGTATATTGATGGCATATCGCATTACAATGAGACAAACTGCTGATCAAGACTACTACAGGATATATGTGATGAAAATACTAAGACCTACAATCAGAAAGAAACGTGGAATACTGTTAATTGATTTCCATTAATATTACACGACAAAGCATCTTGCCGCAAAGCAGAGAGTGTAAGGTGACTTTTGACACCATACTAATGCCACACCCTGCCTATTCTACAGATGTGGATCCCCTTGATCGTAATCTTTTCCCCAAGTTGAAGGAATCCATCCGTGGTGTACGTTTCTACTACTATGATGACTTCGCAATGAAGGTTGCCAAGCCAGTAAACATCTGACTCTGAATGGCTAGCAACATGCATTTTCAACTTTCCCAAAAGATGGGAATTGGTCATTTGGGAGGAAACATGTTACCTCAAACTCAAAGGAACATAGAAAGATACAGATTACTAAACATGTTACCTCAAAGGAACATAGAAAGATACAGATTACTATCTTATTGTTACATACTTCAGACAAATTCTCACTATTCATTGGATGACCCTCATATTATGATAGTAAGCGTAGTGTCCTGTCACTCAGTCTCAATCCTCGACAGAACTCCACAGCATTATCATTATGATTATCATCCCCATCGACATTATCATCATAGCATTGTAAAATTATTTCAGCTTCCCTGGCTACTAAAGTGGCGCAGAAAATGGGACAAATTTTTTTTTTTTTTTGCATAAATGAATGATATCAAAATAAAAACAAAAAGCAAAAACAAAGCAAAACAAAACTGTGGCAGATCACTGTTCAACTTTAACAACAAATAACACAACACAAAATACTAATTTTAAGTAACAGGAACTACAACTTGTACAAGTTACAAGGAATAAACACAGACATGTATACTTTGTAAGCTGACAAAAGCAAAACACACAAAAAGTAAGTGTACAGAACCACTATAGTCACTAAGACTACACTAACTATAAGAAACCATTATCCTTATAAACAATAAATGTGCAAATACTTTTGTATGCAAACAGTGTGACACCACTTTTACCACACACATTACCTGTACCTTATTACCTGTACCTGTTCTTTTGTGTGTGTGTGTGTCCCCATTAGCTCAGTTAGTTAGATGATAGATCACCATGTTGATAACACAGGGTTGTGGGTTCAACCCTCAGGTGGGCCACAGGATTTTCTTCATACAACATTTCAAAATAAAGAATAAATCCTTGCTGTAGCAAAATTGATATAATAAAGTCCAATTCACACTACTCGTGGAACTGCTTCAGCAATATGGTGTCAGGATGATAATCACAAGATGGATTGCCGCTGCACTCAACGACTGGTAGGTCTACGACCTGGAAGACTGGAGTTCAACATATTTAAACTCTTCAAAGGTCTCCCTTAAGGATCACCATTCCACCATTCTCTCCAGCCCTTTGTAACGTAACATACAACTGACTACTACTACTACCACTACTACTACTTCTACTACTACAACTACTACTGATAATAATATTTATAAGGCACCAAATCTTGACATACAAATCAAATCAATACTCACACTCTCATCATTGATTAACTCAAGCATTTAGTCACAATGACAAAAACTAAAGGACACAAAGCACAGACACATCTGGAAGGGGAGGATATGGAAGGAATGGGATGAAGAGGAGATCACTACTGGACAAAAAGGTATGTACTGGACAAAGGTATGGACAAAGGTATGTACTGGACAAAAAGGTATGTACTGGACAAAGGTATGTACTGGACAAAAAGGTATGTACTGGACAAAGGTATGTACTGGACAAAGGTATGTACTGGACAAAAAGGTATGTACTGGACAAAGGTATGCCCTGGACAAAAAGGTATGTACTGGACAAAGGTATGTACTGGACAAATGTATGTACTGGACAAAAAGGTATGTACTGGACAAAGGTATGTACTGGACAAAAACTGAAAAGGTATGTACTGGACAAAAAGGTATGTACTGGACAAAAAGGTATGTACTGGACAAAGGTATGCCCTGGACAAAAAGGTATGTACTGGACAAAGGTATGTACTGGACAAAGGTATGTACTGGACAAAAAGGTATGTACTGGACAAAAAGGTACACTATGTCTTCAAATTACATCTGAAGGAAGACAGAGTATGTGACTGTCAAAGAGACAGGGAAAACTCATTCCAACTGCATGGACCAGACAGAAAATAAATGGCCACTGACTATGGAACAGCTATAGCAAGGACTTTGTACACAAGTATTATCAGAAGCAGAACAGAGAGGTCAGGCATGGGTGTCATACATAAGAAGTTGTACAATTGTAATTCTTACACTTTTTCATTGCTTTCCAAGTACTACACTGTACAAACAAAGTATCTTCACGGATGTAGGTAAATAACTTACTGTCTTTTGGTTGATCAATCATAAATAACTTTTATTTTACTGCCTTTTGGTTGATCAATAGTGTATTCAAATAATTAGAAAAATTCAAATGTCTGTGTCTTTTCATTATTCTTCTAATGATTATTTTTTTAGAACCTATACAAAAGGCCAATTTGTGAGGAAAGTAAGGGAGGCAATCAGCTGGTAAAAACTGAGGTAATAACAAACTTTTTTTTTACAGAGCAGCTGGCAAAGACATTTAGCCAGTTATGTTCAGACAATCAGAGGAACCAATATTAAACAAACAACCTTGGTTACCTAGGAGTCAGAATGCTGGCCTGACTGAAGATATGTTGAAACCACTACACTCAAGTTTAAAAACGGTCTGTCCATCCTTCAAGTAATGGCAAGTAACGGCATGGAACAACAAATATATTGAGCTGTAATACAAAGTATAATTATTATGGACTTGACCTCACAACTCTGTTACATACCAATTACCATCCTTTTGAAAATACACAAAATTCAAAATGAAGTGTTGACTGAAAAACAGGGGGTCATTGAACCATATAAGACATCCTCACTGAGACAGACTATTCAGTACCTGTGTGACCTTTCTTCAATGAAGTCAAGACAAAGTCAGGGCACATTTCAGGACATCAGAAAACCCACAAAATAAACTTCACGAGATAGTCAAAAGAACAAAAGACAGTTGATCCAAAAATGAAAAATCATGGAAGGGACAGGTAGAAGAATCCACTAAGCATGCACACCAATTGACAGAATTCAAAATGATAACAGAAAAAATTTCCAAAGTGTTATAAAGGTTTCATCATAAAAAAAAACATGCACGCATATGTATACACAGTAACTGTTGTTTGCTTGTTTTGTTTTTTTACCTCATAGGACAATGCAGAACTTCACTACAATTACCTGGGTTGTTGCATGTATGTATACACATTTATTCTGTTTTTTATTTTGTTTTATTTTGTTTTGTTTTACTTCATAGGACAATGCAAAATTTCATTACAATAACCTGAGCCCAACCAACCACTGGAACCATATCCGGGCTAAAACCATGTTAAAAAGTCTACAAAAACCTCCAAGTTTAGTTAAAAAGATAACAGCTAAATGCCAAGCTCACAATTATCCCTTCAAGTCTACAAATTGTAGACTTGAAAGGATAATTGTGAGCTTGGCATTTAGTACAATGCATTTGAAAATCTTTCCCATATGTTTCATCATATAATAGTTAATACAAAATCTTTTGATAAGAAGTTACACATAGATCCATATGCTAAGGAGGACTTGCTAGCATGTAGAGCTTATGCGCAGGCTTATGGCTTATGCCACTATCATTTTGGAGCCTACACATCGTAATGGATCTAGGGTTTCAGTGCATGTAGAATTTATTCTGAGAGTGGAGACACCACCTTAACTGACACTAGTGACAGTGAAGCTGTACCTGGCCATGGTAGAAGAGCAGACGAATAAGCGATGGTGTGCAGCTCAATAAAACAGCAGTCTTAGGCAAACAGTCTTGTTTTCCTGATGCAACTATAGCTTTACTTTGCAGGCATTTACTGACTCAGGTGCATCGGCTGTTGCTCCATCTTCTTTATGTCTGCCATCTACATGGACAGGTCATATCTGGCACACTGTAGTTTCATGGTAAATACCCTGCACAAAAACATGCGTTGTGCAAATATACATGAAAACACACCAATGAACATGATTATGCACACATGTGCAAACACGCACACATACAAACACACACACAACCACAGTGAGAGTATGTGAGCCAGATGGAAGGAAAAAATGAGACTACTGTGAGAATAAGAGTGACTCAGTGAGAAAGATGAAAGGAGGAAGGGGGTAAAGAGAGACAGACAGAAAGACAGAGAAGGAAGGAGGACAAACACAAGAGAGAGAGGAGAGGAAGAGAAAGAAAAATAAGGAAGAGAGCTAGTCTACACGGGAGAGAAAATGGCATATTTAAATGAATCTACTCCCCTCACACACACACACACACACACACACACACACACACACACACACACACACTCACACACACACACACACACACACAAAATGTACACCAACTGATACACCCCCAGTCATCAGCTCATTGGACATTACTGCAGTGTTAACGAAATATTGTTGATCAACAAGGGTAGATAATTGCAGTCAGAATGGATCAATCATTCAATGGTTTGAAGTTGAACACTTTCAGCTGCTTCAATTAGGTATAGACTAATATGAGGTACAGTAATGAGGAGGAAAATGCTGAAGTAAAAAATTACAAAACTACTGAGTGAAGATGATTATGTTTTCAATCGACTTACTTCAGAGGAAAGAAATTTTACTAGCTATGCATAGCCAAAATGTAAAATAAAGCGCAACAGCAAGATGGACTGAGCAGAACATCTGAAAAATGTGCTATACATAGCTGAAATGTAAAATAAAGCACAACAGCAAGATGGACTGATTGCAGAACATCTGAAAAATGCATTCTATTCCTTGTAAAAATTTTTAACATGTTTGATAAAGGTGTTTTCCAAAAAAACTGGACTTTGTCCATCATCTTACCATCATACAAAAAAAGAAATCTATCTGAATGATCCTGGGAATCATTGTGGCAATTCCTTGTGTGACACACGCAGTAAAATCTACAGCACTGTCATCAGCTGGACAGTTAAAGCATATATATGTACAAGAAAACAATACAACAGGTGAGCACCAATCTGGCTTCAAAAAGGAATATGTTGTAACTGATATATCTTTTATATTCTTTGAGTATATATGTTCCGCGCTAATTACCGATCGGTGCAATCTTAAGATCGCGCTGCGCGTTTTAACGATCGTATTGTGCGGCAATCTGAAGATTGTGCAAAGGCCGGCTTGCGCGTTTTTAGGATGTGCGCATTCTTATGATGAAGGCATTGACAGTATGCTTTTCGTAGAGATGCTGAAACTGGGTTATCACATGATCAGGTCACATACAAGTTACATTCACACATTTTCAAAAGTGTAAAAACATGAAAAGTAAAATTATCGTATCGCAAATTGAAGAGCTCACAAGATGGATACAATGCCAGGTAGGCCTATCAAAGTTCACACTCACGCAATCTCGAGACTGCCGCGCAATTATATGATCGTTAAAACGCGCAGCGCGATCTTAAGATTGCACCGATCGGTAATTAGCGCGGAACATATATACAGGCACAACTGAATTCTAAATAAAAGTTACTTGTTGCATTTACAAAGATTTTGAAAAGTTTTTGACTTAATCAAGAGGTTTTGAAAAGCCTTTGACCCAAATCAGCCTATGACCACGGCCTTCGTGAAGAAACAATGCTTGGTTGTTGTCAAGATGGGAGTCTGCAGCCTGTTCTTTTTTTTTCATTATTAATAAATTAGCATATAATACAATCAATATTATAACATAAGAAGTAACGTTTCCTCTAATGTATGGGTCTACTGATTTTGAAGCTGAACGATTCATTCTTTTGTTGACAGAGACGTTCTTTTGACTGTTGTTCTGTTAAATATTCTAAGATTAGAAGTACATCATGTTCATTGTGTCTTAGAAGTTAACATGAGCAGACGCAACAATTACAATGTCACATGTGATGTTCAGAAGACGAGAACATATTACTTATGAGATCTTTTCCTTATGAGATTTTTGTTTTATTTGGTTGAAAGCATGCTGCAGATTTGTAGGCTATTCTGTATTCACCATGAGTTGAAATCTTCAATCAATGATGCCTAAAAAGTTCAATCATTCATGACGCACAGGTACTACGACTGTACGAGTGTATGACACAAACAGTGAATGAATGACATATACCAGACTTTACACTGTAACACTACTCGTCACTAGTCTGGTGACAGGCAAGCGAGAGCCAGTGTATGCATCTATCTGCATTAGGTCTAGATCTACCTGTTAATCAATAAATTGATTAAATAATTATGATGAAATGATCTTGATCTACTTCGTTGTGCGACATCTTGATAAGAGATGTGCTCTGCTGAATAAACGTTTGCTTGTTAAGACCGCTTAGCCTAAGTACCTTATCGGAGATGACGTTTCAGTTTCAGTAGTCTTGTGCGCTGAGGCAGTCGAAATCATCCCGCAAAATGCAACGGGTTTCGTCCATAATCTATTCTCGTCTGCAACAAAACTGAGAGAGTTGTCTTTCTTGGTGTGCAAACGTTCTAGCCGCCGATTGGCTATTTTGTGGTTTTGACCACACACATCACGCACGCATGCACGCACTAGGCCTACAGCAGCAATACATTCAGCGACCTGTAACAGGGGGGTGTGTTCATCCATTTCCGCTCAGATAAGATGGAAACTCTTCTACTTGTGGAGATCCCAAGCCACGAGGAGACCCCACAGCGCTTTATGGGATGTCCGCAACACTGACAAGTTTGCTGCGGCATGCAAACTGTTCGGCCAAGACTGTCTGCACTTGTCAAGCTTGCGCACGTCCCAGTTGCGCTGACCCGGAGAATCTGCCAGATAATTGCTGCACAGGCCTAGACAGTCTGCCCATAATGGCTGGCAGAGTTAGGTGAACTCAAGGACATTTTGTAGAATCTTTGGGTGGAGCGCATGTGGAACTGTCCGAGTGCGATAAATCCCTCCTGAACAAACTCTGAACTCTCTCTGTCTCTGTCTGTCTGTCTCTGTCTCTGTTTATCTCTATTTGTCTCTGTGTGTATGTGTGTGTCTGTCTCTGTCTTTCTGTCTCTCTCTCTCTCTCTCTCTCTCTCTGTCTGTCTGTCTCTCTGTCTG
>JAPXFY010000019.1:74155210-74162710 GCA_030674185.1 Monoplex corrugatus
GGATAGGGTGAGGGTGTCAGTGGTGGATAGGGTGAGGGTGTCAGTAGTGGATAGGGTGAGGGTGTCAGTGGTGGATAGGGTGAGGGTGTCAGTGGAGGATAGGGTGAGGGTGTCAGTGGTGGATAGGGTGAGGGAGTGGATAGGGCGAGGGTGTCAGTGGTGGAAAGGACGAGGGTGTCAAAGGGTTAAGTTTTTGCAGTTGTTGACAAAGAGTTAAGCATTTTGTAAAGTGGACTATGTCACGATGATAGTTGTGTAAAGTCAGGTAGGCCTATTGTGTGACGGACGGTGATGGGTGGTGACGGTGACGGACGGTGATGGGTGGTGACGGACGGTGATGGGTGGTGACGGTGACGGACGGTGATGGGTGGTGACGGTGACGGACGGTGATGGGTGGTGACGGAGGGACACAAGTGATACAATGGACCCAGATCTAGAAGGACTTCTTGCATGACACCACGAAACTGATCATTTTCCTAGCCCCTGTCTTATCTCACATGCCAAACAATTTCATGTCAACTTGAACAAAAGCCGTTCTCTAAACAATAACGAAGAAACTTCCTTGAAGTGTTAGGCTATCTCACGCAGCTCGAACCACTCAAATTCACGAACGCGACTGAAGGGAACAAAAAGAGTGCGTCATAACGCACAGGAAAATCCGCTAGTGACTGTCACTGTTACTGTAACCTTCCGACCGCTGGCCTCACAACAAAACGCGTTTCCACACATCTGTTTCGTTGTCTGCCGTTGACTTTTGTGGACATGCTAAGCTTTGACTTGATCTGTTCAGCCACTTGAGTTGTACAGTATCGACCGTTTGATGACTTATCTTGTGTACACATAAAACGAGGAAATAAAAAACATTGGCGGCATTTCGTGTCCGACATCTGATGAGGACAGGCGAAAATTGGGTCGGTCGTTTGATCTGTGGGGATTTTCAAGATACTGCTACCTTCTGCAGCAGACATCAGTCGTTTGATCAGTGGGGATTTTCGAGATACTGCTACCTTCTGCAGCAGACGTCAGTCGTTTGATCTGTGGGGATTTTCAAGATACTCCTGCCTTCTGCAACAGACAGCATGACGAAACTGACGCAGTATGCTGAAGCCTTTTGGGTAAGCTTGGTTCAAATCTCATACATCATTATGACGTATAGCATATAGCAGTAAGCTGGTTTGTTCGAACTTAATAGCCAGCCCTACGTCACGGCTTATGATGCAATTGAATAGGCTATATAGTTATATAGACTATAAACTACAACAGTAGGCTACTACTTGGGTAGTTTTAGCTGATGTAGGGTTTAAATATAATTGTCTTTCGGTGTGTGTGTGTGTACGTGTATAAGAGAGAGAGAGAGAGAGAGAGAGAGAGATGAGGAGAGAGTGAGAGAGAGAGGGGAGAGAGAGAGAGACAGAGAGTGAGAGAGAGAGAGAGAGAGAGAGAGCACGTGCCTGCATGTAACAGGGAGAAAGTTTAATCGATGATGTAGCGGGAAAACAGCTAACAGCTAGCTGAGTAACTAATATAACATAAAACAATGATTGTATTACAGGGCCTCACACACAAGAACCTTTAACAGCTTCACAATAGCTATGGTGCCACAGGCGGACTTGGGAAAAACAAATATTTGTCAGTCTCTACCGCAATGATGAAAGGGACAACCACAAGCCACACAGTGTAAAAAGAAGCAATAACAATGAAATATAACAAAATGCATAACCGCCTACTTCCATATACTCACACAACAAAGATAGGAAACGATTGAAGAAAAGACTACATGGAACACTCATCTATACACACACACACACATACACACACTCACAGACACGGACGCTCACACACACACACACACTCACACACACGCACGCACGCACACACACGCTCACACACACACACACAATCACACACACGGACGCTCACACACAGACACACACGCACACACACACGCATGCACGCACGGATGCACGCTCACACACACACACACACACACACACGCATTCACACGCTCACACACACACACATATACACACACACACACGCTCTCTCTCTCTCTCTCACACACACACACACACACACACACATCACACACACACACACACACACACACACACACACACATACACACACACACACACACACACACACACACACACACACACACACACACACACACACAAGCGAATGTACGCTGACCAAAATATTGTCATGTGGAAGTAGGAACACAAAAGTCCCTGGAATCTGACGACGATTTAAGAGTTCTGCGTGCTGTATAGATAGTAAGCAAGTTTACGTTAGGGAAAAACCGAGAACCTGTTTCAGAGACAGATGTATATCATAATGAGGAGGGTTTGTAACTGATTCTAAACTGAACAGGAAACCAGTACAACCGTTTTAGGAAGGGGGAGGTATGTTTTAGATCTGAATGCTAGCCCAGCGATTTTTATTATCACCGGTAATTAACTGTCTGAAGCCTATGGAGTAGGTAGTTTGTAAGACCAGTGAAAAGTGCATCACAATATTTGCCGGAGTTGTGACAATATAAATAAAGAGTAAATATCTTTTGTGGCATCATTGGAAAGGTTTTGGCGAACAGTACTGGTTTTCCAAAGACTACAAGTGAATGTGGCAGTTTGTAAACTGTTGATGTGCTGTTTTAAAGTGACTATGATCGTTTGTAACACCAACAGTATGTACATGTACCATGGATGAGTGTGTGTGTGTGTGTGTTTGTGTGTGTGTGTTTGTGTGTGTGTGTGTGTGTGAGTGTGTGTGTGTGTGTATGTGTGTGTGTGTGTGTGTGTGTGTGTGTGTGTGTGTGTGTGTGTGTGTGTGTGTGTGTGTGTGTACGCAAAGAGGTTCACACTGGCACCAGCAGGTTTGCACGTATGTTGACCTCGAACACCTGGAAAACCGTTATCCGTTATCCACCCAGGTGGTGCTGAACGAGGTACGAACCTTTATCCACCCAGGTGGTGCTGAACGAGGTACAAACCTTTATCCACCCAGGTGGTGCTGAACGAGGTACGAACCTTTATCCACCCAGGTGGTGCTGAACGAGGTACAAACCTTTATCCACCCAGGTGGTGCTCAAAGAGGTTCGAACCTTTATCCACACAGGTGGTGCTCAAAGAGGTTCGAACCTTTATCCACACAGGTGGTGCTCAACGAGGTTCGAACCCAGACCTTCCAACGGGAAAACCGTTGTGCTAATCACTCCACAACCCAGCCTGTCACAACGTGGTTCACGTGGGCCCAAACCAATGACCCTTGCTGTACCAGCGTGGGGCCCTACCCACCTAAACTAACGGGCCACATTAAACTAACGGGCCACATCAAAAGCTACAGTTTGTGGTCGGGATCTGAACTCAGCTTTTAGGATTCAGAGTCCAAGGCCCGAGTTCTTCAGTGTTATATAGAACCGATACTGTTGTACGGATGTGGAGCGTGGACAGTCAGCACACAAAGTCAGAACAAAATTGAGGCAAAGAAAACAAACGAGACAGTCTTGAAAGAGGCAGACACAGCAAGAACATTATAAAGAAAATTAGAAAAAAGACGAGCAACATTAATTATAGAACATTTTATGAGGCAAGAGAAATTAGAGCATCTAGTCACAACAGGCAAGTTGGAGGGAAAGAGAGCACTAGGTAGGCTCAGGGAGAAAAATATTGGAGGGACTTGCAGAGTGGCTGAGGATAGAGAGGCTGTGAGACGAACATATACTTGCAGCGACAAGGGATATTTTCGTATGGAGGGCCATGATCGCCAACGCCACGTGGCAGGGCACATGATGATGATGAGTCCAAGGCCAAGCCAAGGCCCAGGATCTACGTGTACAACACCTGTCCATCTCTAGAAGCATTGTAAACGCTAAAACTATTTCAGTTTCAGTTTCAGTTTCTCAAGAAAAACGACGTCCCCACGCTCCGAACGAATTTCATATGCACTAACGTCCCAGGTGCCATGTGTATGGTGATCATGGCACAAGCCTTAAGCCTGCACATAAACCCATGAGCTGGCCAGGTGCCATGTGTATGGTGATCATGGCACAAGCCTTAAGCCTGCACATAAACCCATGAGCTGGCCAGGTGCCATGTGTATGGTGATCATGGCACAAGCCTTAAGCCTGCACATAAACCCATGAGCTGGCCAGGTGCCATGTGTATGGTGATCATGGCACAAGCCTTAAGCCTGCACATAAACCCATGAGCTGGCCAGGTGCCATGTGTATGGTGATCATGGCACAAGCCTTAAGCCTGCACATAAACCCATGAGCTGGCCAGGTGCCATGTGTATGGTGATCATGGCACAAGCCTTAAGCCTGCACATAAACCCATGAGCTGGCCAGGTGCCATGTGTATGGTGATCATGGCACAAGCCTTAAGCCTGCACATAAACCCATGAGCTGGCCAGGTGCCATGTGTATGGTGATCATGGCACACGTCTTAAGCCTGCACATAAACCCATGAGCTGGCCAGGTGCCATGTGTATGGTGATCATGGCACACGCCTTAAGCCTGCACATAAACCCATGAGCTGGCCTGAACATAGGCCTCATCTAACATTTATTCAAATTTCCGTATGTTCTGGCGAAAACGTTAATATAGCATTTTAAAACACTTGTAGGAGAATGAAATATGTTTGTTCGTAAAGCAAGAGTTGAATAGGGACAATCCTTGGGCAACACCGTTTGTTGTTGTTGTTCCTTTGTTTGTTTGTTTGTTTGTTTGTTTGTTTTCCCCAAACGGCAACAATAAGAACCGGCCTGTTCGCTGCCTACATCGATGTTTCCATCATTGTGGTGGAGTCAGCTTACTGTTTCATAGGTCCTTCTCCCTCCCCTCCTGTCCCCTCCCCTCCCCTCCCTCCCCTCCTGTCCCCTCCCCTCCTGTCCCCTCCCTATTTCAATCCATTTCAAGACTTTGCCAGTGCAGGGGATTTTACATAGACCTGTGCAGTCTGCCAGACAGCTGCTGGCATATTTGGCTGGAGCGCATATGGAAAGTTCTCATGTTGTGATCCCGTAACAACCCCTTCTGTCTTTGTTTCCTTCCTTCTGTCCTTTTGTTTCCTTCCTTCTGTCTTTGTTTCCTTCCTTCTGTCTTTGTTTCCTTCCTTCTGTCTTTGTTTCCTTCTCTTCTGTCTTTGTTTCCTTCCTTCTGTCTTTGTTTCTCTTTGTTCCTTCCTTCTGTCTTTGTTTCCTTTCCCTTCTGTCTTTGTTTCCTTCCTTCTGTCTTTGTTTCCTTCCTTCTGTCTTTGTTTCCTTCCTTCTTTGTCTTTGTTTCCTTCTTTGTCTTTGTTTCCTTCCTTCTGTCTTTGTTTCTCCTTCTGTCTTTGTTTCCTTCCTTCTGTCTTTGTTTCCTTCCTTCTGTCTTTGTTTCATTCCTTCTGTCTTTGTTTCCTTCTTTATGTCTTTGTTTCCTTCCTTCTGTCTTTGTTTCATTCCTTCTGTCTTTGTTTCCTTCCTTCTGTCTTTGTTTCCTTCCTTCTGTCTTTGTTTCATTCCTTCTGTCTTTGTTTCCTTCCTTCCTTCTGTCTTTGTTTCCTTCCTTCTTTCTGTCTTTGTTTCCTTCCTTCTGTCTTTGTTTCCTTCCTTCTTTCTGTCTTTGTTTCCTTCCTTTCTGTCTTTGTTTCCTTCCTTCTGTCTTTGTTTCCTTCCTTCCTTCTGTCTTTGTTTCCTTCCTTCTGTCTTTGTTTCCTTCCTTCTTTCTGTCTTTGTTTCCTTCCTTCTTTCTGTCTTTGTTTCCTTCCTTCCTTCTGTCTTTGTTTCCTTCCTTCTGTCTTTGTTTCCTTCTTTCTGTCTTTGTTTCCTTCTTTCTGTCTTTGTTTCCTTTCTTTTCTGTCTTTGTTTCCTTCCTTCTGTCTTTGTTTCCTTCCTTCTTTCTGTCTTTCTTCCTTTCTTTGTTTCCTTCTTCCTTTCTTTCCTTCTTTCTTGTCTTTCTTTTTCTTTTTTATTTCTTTAGTTCTTTCTTTCTTCCTTTCTTTCTTTCCTTTTTTTCTTCCTGTCTTTCTTGTCTGTGTGTTTAGAGTTCTCTATCTGTTTGTGTATATGCCTCTCTGTTAATTAATTAATTACAATATTTATATGGCGCAAAATTTTGATAGAAATCAAATCTAAGCGCTGAACAGACACATACGCACGCACACACACGCACGCACACACACGCACGCACGCACGCACGCACACACACACACACACACACACACACACACACACACACACACACACACACACACACACACACACACACACACGGCTATGAATGGGGAAAAAGAAGAAAAGCAATGGAAAATTATAGAGAGCATATCATATACAACTATATATTACAATGTGATTCCACTCCGAGTGGAGACAGGCTGCAGAGGGGGTTGAGTGAGGTCAGGATTTTATGCAGAGGAGAAAAGGTGAGTTTTGAGAGCGGACTTGAAGGAGACAAAAGTAGGTTGCTGACGGACTGAGAGAGGAAGTTTGTTCCAGGAGAGTGAACCAGAAACAGAGAAGGCTCGTGGACCATAGGTATTGAGCTAAGTGCGTGGAAAGCGAAAAGTCAGAGGATCGGAGGCAGAGCGGAGGGTACGTGAGGGAACGTAGATCTCAAGTAGGCTTGACAGGTAATCGGGGGCTGCGTTATTGAGGCTTTTGTCACAGTAGCCAAACGGATGCACATCGCATTCCCAATCGAGAAAGTCTCTCAGACAATTTCACCCTGGGGTCAAAGGGTGCAGGTTTTCCACACCTCCCAGGTCAGAATGTGTGCAGACCTGCCATTGCCTAAATCCTGTCTGTGTGCACACACGCAAAATACCAAATATGCGCGTTGAAGATCCTGTAAATCATGCCAGTGGGTGGCGTATGAAAATAGTAAAACAGCCAACATGTACGCTGACCAAAGGTGGAGTATGCACACAGTACTGCCTGCATTTGGTCGGCAAAACAACACGTATACAAACTTCCAAAAAGGGTTGGAGTCTTGAAAAATTAAAGAAGAAATTTCAGCCCCCTGTATGGCAAAGGTTGGATGGAAAAAAAAATGCTAATAGTGTTTATCTGTTATCCTTGGACACAAAGAAACATGGAGTGTTTATCTGTTATCCTTGGACACAAAGAAACATGGAGTGTTTATCTGTTATCCTTGGACACAAAGAAACATGGATTGTTTATCTGTTATCCTTGGACACAAAGAAACATGGAGTGTTTATCTGTTATCCTTGGACACAAAGAAACATGGAGTGTTTATCTGTTATCCTTGGACACAAAGAAACATGGAGTGTTTATCTGTTATCCTTGGACACAAAGAAACATGGAGTGTTTATCTGTTATCCTTGGACACAAAGAAACATGGAGTGTTTATCTGTTATCCTTGGACACAAAGAAACATGGAGTGTTTATCTGTTATCCTTGGACACAAAGAAACATGGATTGATCTCTTTGGCAGTGTATCTGTGTGTACGTCTCTCTCTGTCTCTCCGTTTCTCTCTGTCTGTCTGTCTCTCTGTTTCT
>JAPXFY010000019.1:74167710-74187710 GCA_030674185.1 Monoplex corrugatus
CTATCTATCTATCTATCCATCTATATGTCCATCTATCTATCTATCTACCTATCTATCTATCTATCTATCTATCCATCCATCTATCTATCCATCTATCTATCTATCTACCTATCTATCTATCTATCTATCTATCCATCCATCTATCTGTCCATCTATCTATCTATCTACCTATCTATCTATCTATCTATCTATCTATCCATCCATCTATCCATCCATCTATCTATCCATCTATCTAAATACCTCTTTTGGGTTTGTGTGCGCCATGTCTGTTTTTCTCATGATTATCCCATGGGTGACTGATAAACAGTCAGACGGAGAGTGAAGCACAGACAGACAGAAAAAGACACAGAGAGAGACAGAGAGTGAGGCACAGAGAGAGAGAGACAGAGACAGAGAGTGAGGCAGAGAGAGAAAGAGAGAGAGACAGAGAGTGAGGCAGAGAGAGAGAGACAGAGACAGAGAATGAGGCAGAGAGAGAGAGAGGCATAGAGTGAGGCAGAGAGAGAGAGACAGAGAGAGACAGAGAGTGAGGCACAGAGAGAGAGAGAGACAGAGAGTGAGGCAGAGAGAGAGAGAGACAGAGAGAGACAGAAAGAGAGGCAGAGAGTGAGGCAGAGAGAGAGACAGAGACAGAGAGTGAGGCACAGAGAGAGAGAGAGGACAGAGAGAGAGGCAGAGAGTGAGGCAGAGAGAGAGACAGAGAGACAGAGACAGAGAGTAAGGCACAGAGAGAGACAGAGACAGAGACAGAGAGTGAGCCAGAGAGAGAGAGAGAGAGAGGCAGAGAGAGAGAGAGAGAGACAGAGACAGGGAGCGAGGCACAGAGAGATAGACAGACAGAGAGTGAGAGACACATAGAGAGAGAGAGAGTGAGGCACACAGACACACACAGACAGAGAGAGGGAACGAACGAACGAAAATTTTATTCAAAAGGCCTTGGCCACATTTGAAGGGGGAAACATAATCATAATTATATCAACACACAAGCTCAATTCTATTGATTTACAAATGTATCTCGAAGTTTAAATGCCTTGTATAAATAAATAGCAAACTGCTTTACTACAGATTCGTCTTTGGATGAGAGTAACATTACCAATCTAAACAAACATGGTCGTCTAAAAAAATTAATAGGTATAAAAAAATAAAAAATAAAAAAAAAATAAAAAAAACAGAGAGAGGGGAGAGAGAGAGAGAGAGAGAGAGAGAGAGAGAGAGAGGAGAGAGAGAGAGGAGAGAGAGAGAGAGAGAATCAGAATCAGAATCAGAATCAGAAATTAATTCAGCAAAGCCAAAGACCCATGTGAAGGGTTAGAGACTCAAAGAGAGAGAGAGAGAAAGAGAGAGAGATAGAAAGAGAGAGAGAGAAAGAGAGAGAGAGAGAGAGAGAGAGAGAGAGAGAGAGAGAGAGAGAGAGAGAGAGAGAGAGAGTTCATGATGTGTCAGTGAGTCACCAAAATTTTCAAAAAACAAAACAGGGAAATATTTCAGGGTGCAGACAAGTGTACTTCGTTTGGTGCAGTGGCCGTTAGTTCCCAGTGTTATCATCAGCTGCTGATGTGTTTGTTAACCCTTTGACTCCCGCACCCTATCCACAAACTGCAAAAACTTAACCCTTTGACTCCCACACCTATCCACCAACTGCAAAAACTTAACCTTTTGACTCCCTCACCCTATCCACCAGTTTCCTGCATAGGATCAGGGAGTCAGAGGGTTAAGTTTTTGCTTTTGCTAACACAGTTGGCAATGCAGGATGCTGGTGGACACGGTGCGGGAGTGAAAGGGTTAATACAATCGGGGTTGTTGTGTGTTGTCATGGTAAAACTGTAATCGTGTGATGTTTGTGTGTGTGTGTTTTGTTATGATAAACTGTAATTGTGTGTGTGTGTTTTGTTATGATAAACTGTAATTGTGTGTGTGTGTTTTGTTATGATAAAACTGTAATTGTGTGTGTGTGTTTTTGTTATGATAAACTGTAATTGTGTGTGTGTGTTTTGTTATGATAAACTGTAATTGTGTGTGTGTGTTTTGTTATGATAAAACTGTAATTGTGTGTGTGTGTTTTGTTATGATAAACTGTAATTGTGTGTGTGTGTTTTGTTATGATAAACTGTAATTGTGTGTGTGTGTTTTGTTATGATAAACTGTAATTGTGTGTGTGTGTTTTGTTATGATAAAACTGTAATTGTGTGTGTGTGTTTTGTTATGATAAACTGTAATTGTGTGTGTGTGTTTTGTTATGATAAACTGTAATTGTGTGTGTGTGTTTTGTTATGATAAACTGTAATTGTGTGTGTGTGTTTTGTCATGATAAACTGTACATGTAACCATGTGTGTGTGTTTTGTCATGATAAACTGTACATGTAACCATGTGTGTGTGTTTTGTCATGATAAACTGTACATGTAACCATGTGTGTGTGTTTTGTCATGATAAACTGTACATGTAACCATGTGTGTGTGTTTTGTCATGATAAACTGTACATGTAATCATGTGTGTGTGTGTGTTTTGTCATGATAAACTGTACATGTAACCATGTGTGTGTGTTTTGTTATGATAAACTGTACATGTAACATGTGTGTATGTGTGTGTTTGTCATGATAAACTGTACATGTAACATGTGTGTGTGTTTTGTCATGATAAACTGTACATGTAACCATGTGTGTGTGTTTTGTCATGATAAACTGTACATGTAACCATGTGTGTGTGTTTTGTCATGATAAACTGTACATGTAACCATGTGTGTGTGTTTTGTATATAAACTGTACATGTAAAACTCATGTTGTGTGTGTTTTGTATGATAAACTGTACATGTAACATGTGTGTGTGTGTTTTGTCATGATAAACTGTACATGTAACCATGTGTGTGTGTTTTGTCATGATAAACTGTACATGTAACCATGTGTGTGTGTTTTGTCATGATAAACTGTACATGTAACCATGTGTGGTTTGTTATAACTGAATGTACTGTGTGTGTGTTGTCATGATAAACTGTACATGTAACCATGTGTGTGTTGAGTTGTGTTTGTTATGATAAACTGTACATGTAACATGTGTGTGTGTGTTTTGTCATGATAAACTGTACATGTAACATGTGTGTGTGTTTTGTTATGATAAACTGTACATGTAACCATGTGTGTGTTTTTGTCATGATAAACTGTACATGTAATCATGTGTGTGTGTTTTGTCATGATAAACTGTACATGTAACCATGTGTGTGTTTTGTCATGATAAACTGTACATGTAACCATGTGTGTGTTTTGTTATGATAAACTGTACATGTAACCATGTGTGTGTGTTTTGTCATGATAAACTGTACATGTAACATGTGTGTGTGTTTTGTCATGATAAACTGTACATGTAATCATGTGGTGTTTGATGTTGTTTGTCATGATAAACTGTACATGTAACCATGTATGTTGAGTGTTTTTGTTCATGATAAACTGTACATGTAACATGTGTGTGGTGTGTTTTGTCATGATAAACTGTACATGTAATCATGTGTTGTGTGTTTTGTCATGATAAACTGTACATGTAACCATGTGATGTTGATGTGTTTTGTCATGATAAACTGTACATGTAACCATGTGTGTGTGTTTTTGTATGATAAACTGTACATGTAACCATGTGTGTGTGTTTTGTCATGATAAACTGTACATGTAATCATGTGTGTTGTGTGTGTTTTGTCAGATAAACTGTACATGTAACCATGTGTGTGTGTTTTGTCATGATAAACTGTACATGTAACCATGTGTGTGTGTTTTGTCATGATAAACTGTACATGTAACCTCATTGTGTGTGTTTTGTCATGATAAACTGTACATGTAACCATGTGATTGTTTGAGTGTGTTTTGTCATGATAAACTGTACATGTAACCATGTGTGTGTGTTTTGTCATGATAAACTGTACATGTAACCATGTGTGTGTGTTTTGTTCATGATAAACTGTACATGTAACCATGTGTGTGTGTTTTGTGTCATGATAAACTGTACATGTAACCATGTGTGTTGTGTGTGTTTTGTCATGATAAACTGTACATGTAACCATGTGTGTGTGTTTTGTCATGATAAACTGTACATGTAACCATGTGTGTGTGTTTTGTATGATAAACTGTACATGTAACCATGTGTTGTGTGTTTTGTCATGATAAACTGTACATGTAACCATGTGATGTGTGTGTTTTTGTCATGATAAACTGTACATGTAACCATGTGTGTGTGTTTTGTCATGATAAACTGTACATGTAACCATGTGTGTGTGTTTTGTCATGATAAACTGTACATGTAACCATGTGTGTGTGTTTTGTCATGATAAACTGTACATGTAACATTGTGTTGTGTTTTGTCATGATAAACTGTACATGTAACCATGTGATGTGTTGTGTGTGTTTTGTTATGATAAACTGTACATGTAACCATGTGTGTGTGTTTTGTATGATAAACTGTACATGTAACCATGTGTGTGTGTTTTGTCATGATAAACTGTACATGTAACCATGTGTGTGTTTTGTCATGATAAACTGTACATGTAACCATGTGTGTGTGTTTTGTCATGATAAACTGTACATGTAACCATGTGTGTGTTTTTGTCATGATAAACTGTACATGTAACCATGTGTGTGTGTTTTGTCATGATAAACTGTACATGTAACCATGTGATGTTGTGTTTTGTCATGATAAACTGTACATGTAACCATGTGTGTGTGTTTTGTTCATGATAAACTGTACATGTAACCATGTGTGTGTGTTTTGTCATGATAAACTGTACATGTAACCATGTGTGTGTGTTTTGTCATGATAAACTGTACATGTAACCATGTGATGTTTGAGTGTGTTGGTGTAACAGCACCTGTCTTTCCCAAAGCTGACACAACCCGACAAGTGAAAGGTTTGCATGGAGCTTATCGCACTCAGCGAGCGGTGAAACGCCAGACAGGATGGACGTCTTACTTGTTGAAAATGATTATCTATCAAATCCGTTTTGATAAAGAGAGAGAGGAGAAAAGCAAAGAACAAAACACACACACACACATACACGCATACATACACCGCACACACACGCGACACACACGACACACGCATGCACACACACATACAAACACACACACATATACACACACACACACTCACTCACTCACACATATATACACACACACACACATACAAACACACACATATCACACACACACACACACACACACACACACACACACACAAGGCACACACACACACAAAGGCACATACACACACTCACTCACTCACACACATACACACACACACATACAAACACACACACACACATATAATAATAATAATAATTACAATATTTATATAGCGCAAAATCTTGATAAAATCAAATCTAAGCGCTGAAGCAGACACACACGCACGCACCACGCACGCACGCACGCACGCACGCACGCACACGCACACACACACCACACGCATGGCTATAAATGGGGAGAAAGAATAAAAGCAATAAAAGCAATGGAAAATTATAGAGAGCATAGCATATACAATTATATATTATAACCATGTGATTCCCCTCCGAGCGGAGACAGGCTGCACACACACACACACACACACACACACACACACACACACACACACACACACACACACACACACACACACACACACACACACACACAAACAAACACACACACACACAATCACACACACACACACACAAACACACACACACAATCACACACACACACACACACACACACACACACACACACACACACACACACACACACACACACACTCCTCTCTCTCTCTCTCTCTCTCTCTCACCAGAAATAAAGCTAAAAACAGAGTGAAAACGTATTTGACCTGACTGTGACAATAAATGCTATTACCGGGAAGAACATACATGATTGTACACGGAAAACCCTTTGTGACAAGATATACAAGTACAAGTACAACAGAAAAGAAAACAATAGAAGGCGGTGTTAGCAAAGCAAAAATAACCTCTGACCTGACTATGCAGGAAACTGGTGGATAGGGTGAGGGAGTCAAAAGGTTAAGTTTTTGCAGTTGGTGGATAGGGTGTGGGAGTCAAAGGGTTAAGTTTTTGCAGTTTGTGGATAGGGTGCGGGAGTCACACAATTACACACACACAAACACACACACACGATCAAACACACACACACACACACACACACACACACACACACACACACGCACACACACACAGACACAAACACACACACACACACAATCACACACACCAAACACACACAACACACACACACACAACACACACACATCACATCACACACAACACACATCACACACACAACACAACACACAAACAACACACACAATCAACACACACACACAATCACACACACACACACAACAACACACACACACACACACACACACACACACACACACACACACACACACACTCACACACACACACACACACACCACACAACACACACACACACAACACACACACACACAACAAACACACACACACAACACACACACACACACACACACACCACACACACACACACACACACACACACACATCCTCTCTCTCTCTCTCACCAGAAATAAAACTAAAAACAGAGTGAAAACGTATTTGACCTGACTGTGACAACAAATGCTATTACCGGGAAGAACATACATGACTGTACAGGAAAACCCTTTGTGACAAGATATACAAGTACAAGTACAACAGAAAAGAAAACAATAGAAGGCGGTCCAATATAGTGCAGTACAGTACAGTACTGTACATACAATACAATACAATACAATACAATACAATACAATACAATACAATACAATGGAGTGTCTGTGTGTACACCATTGTGTTAAAGCTTCCTTAACGTCATCCCGCACGCCGCACAATATGACTGTTCCCTCAATGTCATAATTTATTGAACCCAACCTTTTCTTCATTACTTGAAGACGACACAGACGGACATAAGGAAGACATGTTCATGAAGGTCAATGAAACAAAAGGAAATGGCTGTCCTTCAACAAACAGTCACATGGGTGACTGACACACTTCCCCGGAAAGGAGGATGGAGTCTTGTTATGAGAGAAACTTTGTTTTTCTTTACTTGTCTCCATACTTCTGGAATAAGTTTTCGATCTTCCAGCTGTAAAATACTAACAAACATGGACAGACAGACAGACAGGCAGACAGACTGACAGACAGATAGACAGACAGGCAGGCAGACAGACAGACAGGCAGACAGACAGAAGACTGACTGACTCGTATGATCGCGTACAAACAGTACAAATATCACATTTACAGCGTACAGAGAATTGTGTGTGTGTGTGTGTGTGTGTGTGTGTGTGCGTATGAATGTGTGTGTGTGTACGTGCGCGGGCGCACGCGTGTGTGTGTGTGTGTGTGTTCATGTGTGTGTGAGAGAGAGAGTGTGTGTATATGTGTGTGTGTATGTGTGTGTATGTGTGTGTATGTGTGTGTGTATGTGTGTATGTGTATGTGTGTGTATGTGTGTGTTATATTGTGTGCATTGTGTGTCTGTGTGTTTATGTGTGTGTATGTGTGTGTGCGTGCGTGCGTGCGTGTGTGTGTGTGTGTGTTGTGTGAGAGAGAGAGAGAGAGAGAGAGTCAGACCTAGCAAATCAGTTACAATGTGATGTTATTTCAATAAACGAAGCAGTAGACTACAGCGAAGGCACGGGCAATAACAACATTGATGTCAACATATGATGTAAAACAACAAAACAACAGATTTCCCTGAAACAGTTCATGTTTGTCGGTCAGCTGAAGTACTATCACCATTAGTTGTACTTGTCTGTGAGGACATAATGTATGTGTGGGTTTGTGTGTCTGTTTCATGTGCGTATGTACGTGCGAGCGTACGTGTGTGTGTGTATGTGCGTGTGTATGCATGCGTGCGTGCGTGCGTGTGTGTGTTTGTATGAGTGTGTGTGCGCACGCAAGTGCATGTGTGTGAATATTTACGGCTAGATCTGCCCTAGAACTTGTTCATAGTCACAACTGTCTTGGAGACTGCACTTCATAAACGTGGGTACAGGAGGACAAGTTTTTGGATCACAACACATATTTACAAGAAAAAAAAAAGAACTATTGAACAACCAAACCAAACCAAACCAAACCAAACAAGAATAACCTACCAGGAGGAGCCCGAATGTCATTATTGTTTATGAATAAATCCTCACCAAATTCGGTACAAATATGACCCATTATTCAGAAGCAAACAAATTTTTTTTCTGCATATGTCTGAATGGTCATGATCCAAGTTTTATATTACGGTGATAATGACAAAAATAATGATAATAAGAACAAGAATAAAAATGATAAAGATTTATATAATGCCACAGCCCAGAAAGCAAGCTTCTAAGCACTTCAGTTGTACTCAGCAGGAAAAAGTGATACATAAAGACATCAGTGCGGAATGAATCAGTGCCACAGTCATGACATGACATGACAACAGAAAAGAACACATCACAACAACGTCGTACCTGTATGGTACGAGTAAACGCTTCCATACAAACGCACACGTATACGCCAACACACACACACACACAGACAGACAGACACACACACACACACACACACACACACACACAACACACACACACACACACACACACACACACTGACACACACACAGACACACACACAGACACACATACCAACCACACGACACACACACAGACACCACAAAACACACACACACACACCAGACACACACACTACACACACAGCACACAGGACACACACAAGACACACACACACACAGACACACAGACACACAACACAGACCACACACACACACGACACCACACACACATAGACACACCACACACACACAGACACACACACAGACACACACACAAACACACACCACAGACACACACAGACACATACACACACGACACACACACAGACACACACACAGACACACACACATAACACACTGACACACACAACACAGACCACACACACACACACACACACACACACACACTGACACACAGACACACAGACAACACAGACAACACACAGACACACAACACACACACACAGACACACACACAGACACACACACAACACACGACACACACACACACACACAGAACACACACACACTGACACACAGACACCAACACACATGACACACAGACACGCACACACAAGACACACAACTACACAGACACACACAGACACACACACACACACACTGACACACAGACACACACACAGACACACACACAGACACACACACAGACACACACACAGATACACAGACACACAGCACACACACACCACACTGACACACAGACACAGACACACAGACGCACAGACACACACACACACTGACACACGACACACAGACACACACACACACACACTGACACACAGACACACACACACACACACACACACACACACACACACACAACTCTCTCTCTCTGACACACATACATATACACACACACATACATGTACACACACAACAACACACACACACATACACACACATACACGTACACACACACACGCACACATACACACACACACACACACACACACACATACACACACACACACTATCTGTTACAGTGGGTGGTCAACGACTATTGTGACATGCCCCTCTCTCTCTCTCTTTCTCTCTCTCTCTCTCTCCACACACACACCACACACGCGCGCGCAGACGACGCATACACACACACACACACACAGACACACACACACAGATACACACACACCACATGTTTTCTGAAGGTTAGTATTCTATCAAAACCGATGCCAAGCTACCGTAAGTTGTTTGTTTGCTTGATACTGCTTCCTCTGAACGTAACTGGTGGACATTTTTCACTCGCTGCTTTCTTGTCAAGGCTGCAGAACAGTACCTGTGCTTTGGTGGGGTGATTGCCGATCCGGTTTCTTGGCACCACTGGTCTACATTGTTTAACTGTTCTTGGACTGCTTTGTTTCTTTCTTATGCATTTTTACCTGTCTTGTAGATAGTCCGTCATCAGCGATAAAGTATACGGGCTGGTCCGTTGTTATTTCGGTCAAGTTCTTTTGTATATATGCTGTCAGAACAGGAGAAAGTGTGATCCTTGAGGAGTCCCATGGAGAGTTTTTTGGTGCTGAACACAGTTTCAAGTCTAGACTACTGTTCCTAGTGTGCAGCAATCCATCTTGTACAGTTTGGAACGTTACTGTGCAAGAGGTTTAATGTGTCGTTACACTCTGTTATCTACTGTGTGCTACTGTCTCTGTTATAATCCTGTGTCTACTGTCACCTATCTGTTATCTCTGTGTCTACTGTACCTCTGTTTAATCCTGTGTCTACTGTACCTCTGTTATAACACTGTGTCTCTGTACTCTGTTATAATCCTGTGTTACTGTACCTCTGTTATAATCCTGTGTCTACTGTACCTCTGTTTATAACCTGTGTCTCTGTACCTCTGTTATAACCTGTGTCTCTGTACCTCTGTTATAATCTGTGTCTACTGTACTCTGTTATAATCCTGTGTCTACTGTACCTCTGTTATATCCTGTGTCTACTGTACCTCTGTTATAACCTGTGTCTACTGTACCTCTGTTATCCTGTGTCTACTGTACCTCGTTATACCTGTGTCTACTGTACCTCTGTTATAATCCTGTGTCTACTGTACCTCTGTTATAATCCTGTGTCTACTGTACCTCTGTTATAATCCTGTGTCTACTTACCTCTGTTATAATCCTGTCTACTGTACCTCTGTTATAATCCTGTGTCTACTGTACCTCTGTTATAACACTGTGTCTACTGTACCTCTGTTATAATCCTGTGTCTACTGTACCTCTGTTATAATCCTGTGTCTACTGTACCTCTGTTATAATCCTGTGTCTACTGTACCTCTGTTATAACACTGTGTCTACTGTACCTCTGTTATAATCCTGTGTCTACTGTACCTCTGTTATAACACTGTGTCTACTGTACCTCTGTTATAATCCTGTGTCTACTGTACCTCTGTTATAATCCTGTGTCTACTGTACCTCTGTTATAACACTGTGTCTACTGTACCTCTGTTATAACACTGTGTCTACTGTACCTCTGTTATAACACTGTGTCTACTGTACCTCTGTTATAACACTGTGTCTACTGTACCTCTGTTTATAACACTGTGTCTACTGTACCTCTGTTATAATCCTTGTCTACTGTACCTCTGTTATAACACTGTGTCTACTGTACCTCTGTTATAATCCTGTGTCTACTGTACCTCTGTTATAATCCTGTGTCTACTGTACCTCTGTTATAATCCTGTGTCTTCTGTACCTCTGTTATAATCCTGTGTCTACTGTACCTCTGTTATAATCCTGTGTCTACTGTACCTCTGTTATAACACTGTGTCTTCTGTACCTCTGTTATAATCCTGTGTCTACTGTACCTCTGTTATAATCCTGTGTCTACTGTACCTCTGTTATAATCCTGTTACTGACTCTGTACACCTCTGTATTTTATAATCCTGTGTCTTCTGTACCTCTGTTATAATCCTGTGTCTTCTGTACCTCTGTTATAATCCTGTGTCTACTGTACCTCTGTTATAATCCTGTGTCTACTGTACCTCTGTTATAACCTGTCTACTGTACCTCTGTTATAACCTGTGTCTACTGTACCCTGTTATAATCCTGTGTCTTAGTACCTCTGTTATAATCCTGTGTCTACTGTACTAGTTATAATCTGGTCTACTGTACCTCTGTTATAACACTGTGTCTACTGTACCTCTGTTATAATCCTGTGTCTACTGTACCTCTGTTATAATCCTGTGTCTATCTGTACCTCTGTTATAATCACGTTCTACTGTACCTTGTTTAATCCTGTTCTACATGTACTCTGTTTATAACCTGTGTCTACTGTACCTCTTATATTTAACCTGTGTCTTCTGTACCTCTGGTATAATCCTGTTACTGTACCTCTGTTATAATCCTGTGTCTCTGTACCTTGCTTAAACAGTGTGTCTTGTACCTCTGTTATAATCCTGTGTTACTGTACCTCTGTTAATTATACCTGTGTCTACTGTACACTCTTTAAAACCTGTCTAACTGTACCTCTGTTTATAATCCTGTGTCTACTGTACCTCTGTTATAATCCTGTGTCTACTGTACCTCTGTTATAATCCTGTGTCTACTGTACCTCTGTTATAACTCCTGTGTCTACTGTACCTCTGTTATAATCCTGTGTCTACTGTACCTCTGTTATAATCCTGTGTCTACTGTACCTCTGTTATAATCCTGTGTCTACTGTACCTCTGTTATAACACTGTGTCTACTGTACCTCTGTTATAATCCTGTGTCTACTGTACCTCTGTTATAATCCTGTGTCTACTGTACCTCTGTTATAATCCTGTTCTACTGTACCTCTGTTATAATCCTGTGTCTACTGTACCTCTGTTATAATCCTGTGTCTACTGTACCTCTGTTATAATCCTGTGTCTACTGTACCTCTGTTATAATCCTGTGTCTACTGTACCTCTGTTATAATCTGTGTCTACTGTACCTCTGTTATAATCCTGTGTCTACTGTACCTCTGTTATAACCTGTGTCTACTGTACCTCTGTTATAATCACTGTGTCTACTGTACCTCTGTTATAATCCGTGTCTACTGTACCTCTGTTATAATCCTGTGTCTCTGTACCTCTGTTATAACACTGTGTCTACTGTACCTCTGTTATAAACCTGTGTCTACTGTACCTCTGTTATAATCCTGTGTCTACTGTACCTCTGTTATAACTGTGTCTCTGTACCTCTGTTATAACACTGTGTCTACTGTACCTCTGTTATAATCCTGTGTTTTGTGTACCTCTGTTATAATCCAGTGTCTACTGTACCTCTGTTATAATCCTGTGTCTACTGTACCTCTGTTATAATCCTGTGTCTACTGTACCTCTGTTATAATCCTGTGTCTACTGTACCTCTGTTATAATCCTGTGTCTTCTGTACCTCTGTTATAATCCTGTTTCTACTGTACCTCTGTTATAACACTGTGTCTACTGTACCTCTGTTATAACACTGTGTCTTCTGTACCTCTGTTATAACACTGTGTCTACTGTACCTCTGTTATAATCCTGTCTACTGTACCTCTGTTATAACACTGTGTCTACTGTACCTCTGTTATAACACTGTGTCTTCTGTACCTCTGTTATAACACTGTGTCTACTGTACCTCTGTTATAACACTGTGTCTGCTGTACCTCTGTTATAATCCTGTGTCTACTGTACCTCTGTTATAATCCTGTGTCTACTCTACCTCTGTTATAACACTGTGTCTACTGTACCTCTGTTATAACACTGTGTCTACTGTACCTCTGTTATAACACTGTGTCTTCTGTACCTCTGTTATAATCCTGTTTCTACTGTATCTCTGTTATAATCCTGTGTCTACTGTACCTCTGTTATAACACTGTGTCTACTGTACCTCTGTTATAACACTGTGTCTACTGTACCTCTGTTATAATCCTGTGTCTACTGTACCTCTGTTATAATCCTGTCTACTGTACCTCTGTTATAACACTGTGTCTACTGTACCTCTGTTATAACACTGTGTCTACTGTACCTCTGTTATCCTGTGTCTACTGTACCTCTGTTATCCTGTGTCTACTGTACCTCTGTTATCCTGTGTCTACTGTACCTCTGTTATCCTGTGTCTACTGTACCTCTGTTATCCTGTGTCTACTGTACCTCTGTTATCCTGTGTCTACTGTACTTCTGTTATTCTGTGTCAACTGATATGGGTGTGAGAGAAGTCGAATGTTTTGCAGCAGGAAATTGAAAATTGTTCGTTTAAAGTATTTTATATCAGTGGAAGTCAGGGCTACATTACAGTCGGTAGTCACACAAAGTATTTTATTACAATGGATGTCAGGGCTACAGTCGGTAGTCACACAAAGTATTTTATAACAATGGATGTCAGGGCTACATGCTGGTAGTCACACAAAGTATTTTATAACAGTGGATGTCAGGGCTACAGTCAGTAGTCACATAAAGTATTTTATAACAATGGATGTCAGGGCTACAGTCGGTAGTCATACAAAGTATTTTATAACAATGGATGTCAGGGCTACAGTCGGTAGTCACACAAAGTATTTTATAACAATGGATGTCAGGGCTACAGTCGGTAGTCACACAAAGTATTTTATAACAATGGATGTCAGGGCTACAGTCGGTAGTCACACACAGTATTTTATATCAGTGGATGTCAGGGCTACAGTCGGTAGTCACACAAAGTATTTTATAACAATGGATGTCAGGGCTACAGTCGGTAGTCACACAAAGTATTTTATAACAATGGATGTCAGGACTACAGTCGGTAGTCACACAAAGTATTTTATAACAATGGATGTCAAGGCTACATGCTGGTAGTCATTGGAAGCAGGATACATCATAGATTTCCAGACAGACGTCGCAAAACGTTCACTGCATTCACTGCACCGTTAAACTAGTTAAAACAGGGGTGTTAGTCGTTGAGGAGTCGCCATTACACTTTGGAGGTCACGGTACCAAGGTTTGGGTTACACGGACCAAAAAAAAAAAGAAAAAACCCAAACAAAACAAAACAAAACAAAACAAAACAAAAAACCAAATTGTACACTTTTGGGGAAGACCTGTGAACAACGCTTTGTCAAACACTTCACACACTGTTTTTATTCTGTACTGACCATGGTACCAGTCTGCCATTGTCCTTGTCTTACACCAAGTTTTACTTCCTTCTCTGGTGCATCTTTGGAGACGCGGTGACCTTGAGAAGAGTACAATCTGGATTCCCTATAGTGTTTTGTTTATGAAACGAGGTATTCTTGAAACTGACCATTTTCTTCTCCCTGATATTTGTTTAGTGATGGTTTTGTTTTAGATAATGGTGAAACAGAAGTTGGATTTGTAACGCTAACATTTTAAAGCAGAAAAAAAACGTCTTTGGAGAGGATATTCAATCTTTACTACAGAATTAATTTCAGTTCTAATGACACATTATATACATATAATGGAGACTCCGATGACTTAACATCTTTTTATGAGCAGACTTATTACATGCATTGATCAATTGTAATAAATAGTACACAAGTCAATTTCTAATGAATCCTATATCACTGTGGCATCTTATCTATTTACTGGTTCAACAGAATGGGAAAAATGTGCAGCAAAGAATATAGCAGGCAAAAATTGATTTACAACTTTTTCAATAAAAAATGAATATTAGAAAGAGAAGACAAAATGCCAGTGACGTCCACTTAGCGTGAACTAGGAAGGTTTCACGAAAATGGAAATTACGTTAGCATCCAGATTATGTCCGTTTCCTTCTGATTGTGAAAACAGACTAACGTACATTGATTGTCGATCTACTTTGAATTGAATTTGGTAGCAGAAAAATGTACATTTACATGTATTATCAACTACGCACAAAAAGTTAAGGATCACTTGCACAAAAATTCATAACTTTCAAAATAAGAAAGCCAATGCGTTGAAGTTTGGCAAACATTTAATTCCATGCTTTAGTGATAACGATACACAATTGCCTTCAATTTCGAGCAATCGTTTGGTGTGTACATTTGATCAAAGTGGGTACGTATCGAAATTTGATTTCCCAAAGTCATTGAAATCACAAGACAGGGCATTCTGATGCTCCCAAAAGTTCAGTAATGCGTGTAACCGCCATGGCTGTTCTGGCACTCGACGCAGCGAGTCCTCGTCGAGTTGACCAGGTTGGTGAAGATCCTCTGTGGAAGCGCCTGCCACTCAGCCTGCAGCATCTGGTAGAGGTATTGGGCATCCCTGGGAGGGGGGTGGTTGCTCCTCACTTTGCGATCCAGCTCATCCCAGAGGTTCTCAATCGGGTTGAGATCGGGACTGCATGCTGGCCACTCCATTCTGTTGACTCCAGACTGCTGCAGGAAGTCGTTGACCACCCTTGCCCTGTGGGGGCGAGCGTTGTCATCCTGGTAGACAGCCGTTGGTCCCATCTGCTGCAGTGTAGGCACAGCCAGCGGTCGAAGGATCTCATCCCGGTATCGGAGGCCAGTCAGGTTACCCTGTACATGATACAAGGGTGTTCTGTGGTGAAGGCTGAAGGCCCCCCAGACCATTACAGAACCTCCACCAAAGGCCACCTTTTCTTGGACAGTGGTATCAATAAAGCGTTGCCCTGGGCGCCTCCAGACCCTCAGTCGGCCGTCGTTGTGGTTCATGGTGAAGCGTGATTCATCACTGAACAGGACCTGGGACCATTGCTGACGTGTCCACCTCACGTGACGTCTGCAGAAGGCACGGCGTGCTGCCCTATGGGCTGGAGTTAAGCGTGGCCGTACAGCTGGGCGACGAGAACGGAGGTTAAACCCATGAAGGCGGTTCCGTATGGTCTGCTGGCTGATGTTGATGTTAGTAGCCACCCTCAGCTGCCTTCGAATGATGCTGGAAGAGGCTGTTCTTGTCTGCAGGGCTTGTCGTTCAATGAGACGATCTTCACGTGGGTTTGTCTTCTTCGGTCGACCAGATCTGCGTCTTTCATGGACCCTCCCAGTGGCTGTGAAGCGTTGAATCAGTCTGACAATGACCGAGATGGACACCTGAAGTCGCCTGGCCACTTCTCGCTTGGGAACACCATCTTGGAACCATGCAACAGCTCGTCCCCTCTCAAACTCGCTCAATTTTCGTCGTGGAGGCATTGTCAGATCAGGCCTACTACTGGTGGAATGTCTTCTTATAAAGCCAAGCAAGAGACAGCATCTCACACATAAACAGCAGTGCTTGCACGTGCATAATGGTTTTTCCATCTGGCTTGTGCAATGTGTTCAGGCAGAACGGTCCAAAACAAGGTCCTTTTTCGCAAGTTTCCGTTTTTCCGTTTGCGGCCAAGCTCAGTAGTAGAGAATCCCGTGCAATTTTCGCACTAACACAACATCGCCCACTTACAGCTGAACAAGAATTCATAACAATTTGGCTGGACTGAGAAATAAATAACAGTAGCGAACTGAGTTTATTACGCACCTGTTTTCTCATAGTGATCCTTAACTTTTTGTGCGTAGCTTATTTCGATTTGAATTTGATGGACTGTGACTATGTTGTCTTCTCCTTGCTGTCATTGTTGTTGATGTCTACAGGGAGACCATCTTAAATTGTTGATGTTTACAGGGAGACCATCTTAATATTGTTGGTGTTTTCCTGGAGATCATCTTAATATTGTTGGTGTTTTCAGGGAGACCATCTTAATATTGTTGGTGTTTTCAGGGAGATCATCTGAATATTGTTGGTGTTTTCAGGGAGATCATCGTCATATTGTTGGTGTTTTCAGGGAGATCATCGTCATATTGTTGGTGTTTTCAGGGAGATCATCGTCATATTGTTGGTGTTTTCAAGGAGATCATCGTCATATTGTTGGTGTTTTCAGGGAGATCATCGTCATATTGTTGGTGTTTTCAGGGAGATCATCTTTCATATTGTTGGTGTTTTCAGGGAGATCATCTGAATTTGTTGGTGTTTTCAGGGAGATCATCATCATATTGTTGGTGTTTTCAGGGAGATCATCTTAATATTGTTGGTCTTTTCAGGGAGATCATCTTAATATTGTTGGTGTTTTCAGGGAGACCATCGAATATTGTTGGTGTTTTCAGGGAGATCATCTTAATATTGTTGGTGTTTTCAGGGAGATCATCTGAATATTGTTGGTGTTTTCAGGGAGACATCTTATATTGTTGGTGTTTTCAGGGAGATCATCTAATATTGTTGGTGTTTTCAGGGAGATCATCTAATATTGTTGGTGTTTTCAGTGAGATCATCGTCATATTGTTGGTGTTTTCAGGGAGATCATCGTCATATTGTTGGTGTTTTCAGGGAGATCATCTTAATATTGTTGGTGTTTTCAGGAGATCATCTTAATATTGTTGGTGTTTTCAGGAGATCATCGTCATATTGTTGGTGTTTTCAGGGAGATCATCTGAATATTGTTGGTGTTTTCAGGGAGATCATCGTCATATTGTTGGTGTTTTCAGGGAGATCATTTTAATATTGTTGGTGTTTTCAGGGAGATCATCGTCATATTGTTGGTGTTTTCAGGGAGATCATCTTAATATTGTTGGTGTTTTCAGGGAGATCATCTTAATATTGTTGGTGTTTTCAGGGAGATCATCTGAATATTGTTGGTGTTTTCAGGGAGATCATCTGAATATTGTTGGAGTTTTCAGGGAGATCATCGTCATATTGTTGGTGTTTTCAGGGAGATCATCTGAATATTGTTGGTGTTTTCAGGGAGACCATCTTAATATTGTTGGTGTTTTCAGGGAGATCATCTTAATATTGTTGTGTCTACAGGGAGATCATCTGAATATTGTTGGTGTTTTCAGGGAGATCATCTAATATTGTTGTGTTTTCAGGGAGATCATCTTAATATTTTTGGTGTTTTCAGGGAGACCATCTAATATTGTTGGTGTTTTCAGGGAGATCATCTGAATATTGTTGGTGTTTTCAGGGAGACCATCTTAATATTGTTGGTGTTTTCAGGGAGATCATCTTAATATTGTTGATGTCTACAGGGAGATCATCTGAATATTGTTGGTGTTTTCAGGGAGATCATCTTAATATTGTTGGTGTTTTCAGGGAGGTGATTTTACCAGCTCTGCAGGCTTCGATGCTTTGGCTCATCATAACAAGGAACAGAAGAAATTTCTACAAGAGTTTGAGGAGTACTTACGGAAAAGGTCTGACCAATTATAAATTATTATTCTTTGTCTCTCTGTATGTCTGCCTGTCTGTCTGCCTGTCCTGTCTGTCTGTCTGTCTGTCTGTCTCTCGTTGTCTCTAGTCTGTGTGTGTGTGTGTGTGTGTGTGTGTGTGTGTGTGTGGTGTGTGTGTGTGTGTGTGAAAAACACACGCACGCTCACGTGCACGCAGGCACACACCTCTGTTTCTGTGAATGTACATGTACAGGCGTGTGTGCGAGCGCGCGCGCGCGCGCGCGTGTGTGTGTGTGCGTGCGTGTGTGCGTGAAGCATGTAAATATGTGTATGTGTATGCACAGGCGTGTGGGTTTGTGTGTGTGTGAAAGTTTGATATATTATTCGCGCAAATTCTCTCTCTCTCTCTCCTCCTCTCTCTCTCTCCTCTCTCTCTCTCTCACCTCCTCTCTCTCCTCTCTCTCTCTCTCTCTTCTTTCTCCCAGCCCTTCATCACTTCTGTTCTCTCTCCCTCACTCCTTCCCCCCTCTTCTTCTTCTCGCTGTCTCAACCTCTCACTCTCCTTCTCTGTCTATCTCTCTCCCCCCCCCAAAAAAAAACAAACAAACAAACAAACAAACAAACAAAAAACAAAACTGTCTGTTCCATTTATTCCCTCATCATTGGCTCTTTCCAAATGGCGCAAAATGTTGTCATGACATTTTTTTTCCGTCACCACAGATCCAAAATCGAAAACGAGTACGCCAAAAGTCTGCCCAGCTGAGCAAATGCTTCAACCCACTGAGAGACAACTCCGGTATGGGGTGAGTAACGTCCCCTGTCTTCCATTTCTGGACACTGTAGCAATATCAGAACATATCATCATTATATAAACCGTAGCAATATCATAATATGTCAACATTATACAAACCTGTTTTCACAAAGGCTGACAGGTAAACATTATACTAACCTGTTTTTACAAAGGCTGACAGGTAAACATTATACTAACCTGTTTTCACAAAGGCTGACAGGTAAACATATACTAATCTGTCTTCACAAAGGCTGACAGGTAAACATTATACTAATCTGTCTTCACAAAGGCTGACAGGTAAACATTATACTAACCTGTTTTTACAAAGGCTGACAGGTAAACATTAAACTAACCTGTTTTCACAAAGGCTGACAGGTAAACATTATACTAATCTGTCTTCACAAAGGCTGACAGGTAAACATTATACTAATCTGTTTCACAAAGGCTGACAGGTAAACATTATACTAACCTGTTTTCACAAAGGTTGACAGGTAAACATTATACTAATCTGTCTTCACAAAGGCTGACAGGTAAACATTAT
>JAPXFY010000019.1:74192710-74202710 GCA_030674185.1 Monoplex corrugatus
CACAGTGTCCCTATGTAGTGTGTGAAAGGTATTGTCATTCACAGCCAGGAACACAGTGTCCCTATGTAGTGTGTGAAAGGTATTGTCATTCACAGCCAGGAACACAGTGTCCCTATGTAGTGTGTGAAAGGTATTGTCATTCACAGCCAGGAAAACACTGTCCCTATGTAGTGTGTGTAAGGTATTGTCATTCACAGCCATGAACACAGTGTCCCTATGTAGTGTGTGTAAGTTATTGTCATTCACAGCCAGGAACAGTGTCCCTATGTAGTGTGTGAAGGTATTGTCATTCACAGCCAGGAAAACACTGTCCCTATGTAGTGTGTGTAAGGTATTGTCATTCACAGCCAGGAATAACAGTGTCCCTATGTAGTGTGTGAAAGGTATTGTCATTCACAGCCAGGAACACACAGTGTCCCTATGTAGTGTGTGAAAGTTATTGTTATTCACAGCCAGGAACACAGTGTCCCTATGTAGTGTGTGAAAGTTATTGTCATTCACAGCCAGGAACACAGTGTCCCTATGTAGTGTGTGAAAGGTATTGTCATTCACAGCCAGGAACACAGTGTCCCTATGTAGTGTTGAAATGTATTGTCATTCACAGCCAGGAAAACACTGTCCCTATGTAGTGTGTGAAAGTTATTGTTATTCACAGCCAGGAGAACACAGTGTCCCTATGTAGTGTGTGTAAGGTATTGTTATTCACAGCCAGGAACACACTGTCCCTATGTAGTGTGTGAAAGTTATTGTTATTCACAGCCAGGAACACTATGTCCCTATGTAGTGTGTGAAAGGTATTGTCATTCACAGCCATGAACACAGTGTCCCTATGTAGTGTGTGAAAGGTATTGTCATTCACAGCCAGGAAACACTGTCCCTATGTAGTGTGTGAAAGGTATTGTCATTCACAGCCAGGAAAACACTGTCCCTATGTAGTGTGTGAAAGATATTGTCATTCACAGCCAGGAAAACACTGTCCCTATGTAGTGTGTGAAAGGTATTGTCATTCACAGCCAGGAAAACACTGTCCCTATGTAGTGTGTGAAAGGTATTGTCATTCACAGCCAGGAAAACACTGTCCCTATGTAGTGTATGAAAGGTATTGTTATTCACAGCCAGGAACACATTGTCCCTATGTAGTGTGTGAAAGTTATTGTCATTCACAGCCAGGAACACACAGTGTCCCTATGTAGCGTGTGAAAGGTATTGTCATTCACAGCCAGGAACACACAGTGTCCCTATGTAGTGTGTGAAAGGTATTGTCATTCACAGCCAGGAATACAGTGTCCCTATGTAGTGTGTGAAAGTTATTGTCATTCACAGCCAGGAACACAGTGTCCCTATATAGTGTGTGAAAGGTACTGTCATTCACAGCCAGGAAAACACTGTCCCTATGTAGTGTGTGAAAGGTATTGTCATTCACAGCCAGGAACACAGTGTCCCTATGTAGTGTGTGTAAGGTATTGTCATTCACAGCCAGGAAAACACTGTCCCTATGTAGTGTGTGTAAGGTATTGTCATTCACAGCCATGAACACAGTGTCCCTATGTAGTGTGTGTAAGTTATTGTCATTCACAGCCAGGAACAGTGTCCCTATGTAGTGTGTGTAAGGTATTGTCATTCACAGCCAGGAAAACACTGTCCCTATGTAGTGTGTGTAAGGTATTGTCATTCACAGCCAGGAATACAGTGTCCCTATGTAGTGTGTGAAAGGTATTGTCATTCACAGCCAGGAACACACAGTGTCCCTATGTAGTGTGTGAAAGGTATTGTCATTCACAGCCAGGGACAAAGTGTCCCTATGTAGTGTGTGAAAGGTATTGTCATTCACAGCCAGGAACACACAGTGTCCCTATGTAGTGTGGTAAGGTATTGTCATTCACAGCCAGGAACAAAGTGTCCCTATGTAGTGTGTGAAAGGTATTGTCATTCACAGCCAGGAACACACAGTGTCCCTATGTAGTGTGTGAAAGGTATTGTCATTCACAGCCAGGAACACAGTGTCCTTATGTAGTGTGTGAAAGTTATTGTCATTCACAGCCAGGAACACAGTGTCCCTATGTAGTGTGTGAAAGGTACTGTCATTCACAGCCAGGAAAACACTGTCCCTATGTAGTGTGTGAAAGGTATTGTCATTCACAGCCAGGAACACAGTGTCCTTATGTAGTGTGTGAAAGTTATTGTCATTCACAGCCAGGAACACAGTGTCCCTATGTAGTGTGTGAAAGGTACTGTCATTCACAGCCAGGAAAACACTGTCCCTATGTAGTGTGTGAAAGGTATTGTCATTCACAGCCAGGAACACAGTGTCCCTATGTAGTGTGTGTAAGGTATTGTCATTCACAGCCAGGAAAACACTGTCCCTATGTAGTGTGTGTAAGTTATTGTCATTCACAGCCATGAACACAGTGTCCCTATGTAGTGTGTGTAAGTTATTGTCATTCACAGCCAGGAACACAGTGTCCCTATGTAGTGTGTGTAAGGTATTGTCATTCACAGCCAGGAAAACACTGTCCCTATGTAGTGTGTGTAAGGTATTGTTATTCACAGCCAGGAATACAGTGTCCCTATGTAGTGTGTGAAAGGTATTATCATTCACAGCCAGGAACAAAGTGTCCCTATGTAGTGTGTGAAAGGTATTGTCATTCACAGCCAGGAACACACAGTGTCCCTATGTAGTGTGTGAAAGGTATTGTCATTCACAGCCAGGAACACAGTGTCCCTATGTAGTGTGTGAAAGTTATTGTCATTCACAGCCAGGAACACAGTGTCCCTATGTAGTGTGTGAAAGTTATTGTCATTCACAGCCAGGAACAAGTGTCCCTATGTAGTGTGTGAAAGTTATTGTCATTCACAGCCAGGAACACAGTGTCCCTATGTAGTGTGTGAAAGGTATTGTCATTCACAGCCAGGAAAACACTGTCCCTATGTAGTGTGTGAAAGGTATTGTCATTCACAGCCAGGAAAACACTGTCCCTATGTAGTGTGTGAAAGTTTGAAAGTTACTGTCATTTGAATTGTTCCCAACTCACCTCAGGAAAACTCCCTATGTAGTGTGTGTAAGGTATTGTCATTCCCGGCCAGGAGAACACAGTGTCCCTATGTAGTGTGTGTAAGGCATTGTCATTCCCAGCCAGGAGAACACAGTGTCCCTATGTAGTGTGTGTAAGGTATTGTTATTCACAGCCAGGAGAACACAGTGTCCCTATGTAGTGTGTGAAAGGTATTGTCATTCACAGCCAGGAACACAGTTGGAGTATTGACAGAGTGAATGAAGTGGGACCTGGACACCATCACTGAACAGTCCGTGGTTTTCATTTTAACTTTTATTTACTTGTACTTGGCCGATGTTCGTTGGCTACCAATTGATTGGTGTTTGAGGTTGTTGTCGACCTCTCTGTCTGTCTGTAAATGCTTACTGTAATGTAATGTGTGCAATATTTTGAAAGAACTGGTTATATTACTTGATATCTTTCTTCTGTTTATCTGTCTGACTGTCTGTCTGTCTGTCTGTCTGTCTCTGTCTCTGTCTCTCACTGTCTCTTTCTCACACTCACTGTGTGCATGTACGAAAGTATAAATCAGTCAGGCAGTCAATCAGTCAGTCAGCCAGTCAGTAAGTCAATCAATCAGTAAGTCAATCAATCAGTCAGTCAATCAATCAGTCAGTCAGCCAGTCAGTAAGTCAATCAATCAGTAAGTCAATCAATCAGTAAGTCAATCAATCAGTAAGTCAATCAATCAGTCAGTCAATCAGTCAGCCAGTCAGTCAGTCAGTAGAAAGTCAAAGTTGCAAATGGAATGGTCTTTTGACAGGGAAGACATGAGTTCGAACACCTCCCCTCTCCCCCAAAAATATTGTGGGAGTTTTGCCCCCCGCCAGCTTGTTCCTAGAGTTGAGCGTGCAGTGGATGGGTTCCTTGGGAAAGCTGGGACCACACAGTCCTGTCCTATCCACTTTACGGATGCATCATTCTATTTTGAGAGTGTGGCTGATATGTCAAGACCAACACCATAGATGTCTGTATCTCTAGGGCCTGGTTGACGCCAGAATGATACAGTAATCGAAGAGTACAGCCCTGTCACACGATCTCGGACCCAAAAATAGAACCCCAAAGCTCATCACTTTCATGCACATTCTCATCACCACAGTATTGTGAATTGTTGTATGGTCAGTGACCCATCATGCCTTGCTGTCATGGTGACCCATCATGCCTTGCTGTCATGGTGACCTCGGTTTCGGTGGGTGTGGAAGTGTGTTGAAGAACCGGAAGTAGCGGTGTAGGGATAGTGACACTGGACTTCAGTAAGAGTTCGGAGTTTGTTTCAGAAGGATTCATCGCACCTGAACAATTCCATACACGCTTCTACCAAATCTGCCAGCACTTCCCTGACAGTGTCCTGAGTTTGCGCAAATCCCTCTGGCAAAGTTTTGATGTGTTGGGGGCAGTGAGGGAGATGGACGTATGGAGGGTGAGGGAGATGGAGGGTGAGGGAGATGGACGTATGGAGGGTGAGGGAGATGGACGTATGGAGGGTGAGGGAGATGGAGGGTGAGGGAGATGGACGTATGGAGGGTGAGGGAGATGGACGTATGGAGGTGAGGGAGATGGACGTATGGAGGGTGAGGGAGATGGACGTATGGGGTGAGGGAGATGGACGTATGGAGGGTGAGGGAGATGGACGTGTGATGGGTGAGGGAGATGGACGTATGGAGGGTGAGGGAGATGGACGTGTGATGGGTGAGGGAGATGGACGTATGGAAGGTGAGGGAGATGGACCTATGGAGGGTGAGGGAGATGGACGTATGGAGGTGAGGAAGATGGACTCATGGAAAGTGAGGGAGATGGACGTATGGAGGGTGAGGGAGATGGATGTATGGAGGGTGAGGGAGATGGACGTATGGAGGGTGAGGGAGATGGACGTATGGAGGGTGAGGGAGATGGACGTGTGATGGGTGAGGGAGATGGACGTATGGAGGGTGAGGGAGATGGACGTGTGATGGGTGAGGGAGATGGACGTATGGAGGGTGAGGAAGATGGACTCATGGAAAGTGAGGGAGATGGACGTATGGAGGGTGAGGGAGATGGAGGGTGAGGGAGATGGAGGGTGAGGGAGATGGAGGGTGAGGGAGATGGACGTATGGAGGGTGAGGGAGATGGACGTGTGGAGGGTGAGGGAGATGGACGTGTGGAAGGTGAGGGAGATGGACGTGTGGAGGGTGAGGGAGATGGACGTATGGAGGGTGAGGAAGATGGAGGGTGAGGGAGATGGACGTATGGAGGGTGAGGGAGATGGAGGGTGAGGGAGATGGACGTATGGAGGGTGAGGAAGATGGACGTATGGAGGGTGAGGGAGATGGACGTATGGAGGGTGAGGGAGATGGACGTAGGTGAGGAGAGGGGGGTAGTGGGGAGGGAGATGGACGTATGGAGGGTGAGGGAGAAGGACGTATGGAGGGTGAGGGAGATGGACGTATGGGAGGGTGAGGGAGATGGAGGGTGAGGGAGATGGATGTGTGGAGGGTGAGGGAGATGGACGTTGTGATGGGTGAGGGAGATGGACGTATGGAGGGTGAGGGAGATGGACGTATGGAGGGTGAGGGAGATGGACGTATGGAGGGTGAGGGAGATGGACGTATGGAGGGTGAGGGAGATGGACGTGTGGAGGGTGAGGGAGATGGAGGGAGATGGAGGGTGAGGGAGATGGACGTATGGAGGGTAGGGAGATGGACGTATGGAGGGTGAGGGAGATGGACGTATGGAGGGTGAGGGAGATGGACGTATGGAGGGTGAGGGAGATGGAGGGTGAGGGAGATGGACGTATGGAGGGTGAGGGAGATGGACGTGTGGAGGGTGAGGGAGATGGACGTATGAAACACAACCCTAACACCAGCAGAATGATGGAAACATCAAGAGGGGCAGAAAACATTTGTAATGATGCAGGTTAGGACCGAACTCAAGATACCAGATCTGGTGTCCACGACTTTATCATAAGAACCGACTGACCCACGTGAAAATAAAATGTCATGTCCAAGAGTTGAACCCACAGCCCTGTGTGTTCTGAGCATGGCAGTCTAACAACTGGGCTAACTTGCCCTTTACACTGCCGAGGGTTTACAGAGGGTTTATACATAATACAGGCCACAGCCCTGTGTGTTCTGAGCTAACTTGCCCTTTACACTGCCGAGGGTTTACAGAGGGTTTATACATAATACAGGCCACAGCCCTGTGTGTTCTGAGCTAACTGCCCTTTACACTGCCGAGGGTTTACAGAGGGTTTATACATAATACAGGCCACAGCCATGTGTGTTCTGAGCTAACTGCCCTTTATACTGCCGAGGGTTTACAGAGGGTTTATACATAATACAGGCCACAGCCCCTTGTGTTCTGAGCTAACTGCCCTTTACACTGCCGATGGTTTACAGAGGTTTTATTCATAATACAGGCCACAGCCATGTGTGTTCTGAGCTAACTGCCCTTTACACTGCCGAGGGTTTACAGAGGTTTTATACATAGTACAGGCCACAGCCCCTTGTGTTCTGAGCTAACTGCCCTTTACACTGCCGAGGGTTTACAGAGGTTTTATTCATAATACAGGCCACAGCCCTGTGTGTTCTGAGCTAACTGCCCTTTACACTGCCGAGGGTTTACAGAGGTTTTATTCATAATACAGGCCACAGCCATGTGTGTTCTGAGCTAACTGCCCTTTACACTGCCGAGGGTTTACAGAGGTTTTATACATAGTACAGGCCACAGCCCCTTGTGTTCTGAGCTAACTGCCCTTTACACTGCCGAGGGTTTACAGAGGTTTTATTCATAATACAGGCCACAGCCCTGTGTGTTCTGAGCTAACTGCCCTTTACACTGCCGAGGGTTTACAGAGGGTATATTCATAATACAGGCCACAGCCCTGTGTGTTCTGATCTAACTGCCCTTTACACTGCCGAGGGTTTACAGAGGGTATATTCATAATACAGGCCACAGCCCTGTGTGTTCTGAGCTAACTGCCCTTTACACTGCCGAGGGTTTACAGAGGGTGTATTCATAATACAGGCCACAGCCCCTTGTCAAGGAGCATGTAGACAGTAACCCCCATGCGGATGTCGAGGGCTCTTCCAGTATAAATAGTATCCCCACCTTCTGGACATTCTTGTGTTAGGATTTCATCTTCTCTTCCTGTTTGCTTTTGCCTTGTTCCTTTGCTTTCTGTCATTTCTTCCTATCATTTTCAGCCTTGTTCCTTTGTTTTCTGTCATTTCTTCCTATCATTTTCTGTCTTGTTCCTTTGTTTTCTGTCATTTCTTCCTATCATTTTCTGTCTTGTTCCTTTGTTTTCTGTCATTTCTTCCTATCATTTTCTGTCTTGTTCCTTTGTTTTCTGTCATTTCTTCCTATCATTTTCTGTCTTGTTCCTTTGTTTTCTGTCATTTCTTCCTATCATTTTCTGCCTTGTTCCTTTGTTTTCTGTCATTTCTTCCTATCATTTCTGTCTTGTTCCTTTGTTTTCTGTCATTTCTTCCTATCATCTTCTGTCTTGTTCCTTTGTTTTCTGTCATTTCTTCCTATCATTTTCTGCCTTGTTCCTTTGTTTTCTGTCATTTCTTCCTATCATTTTCTGTCTTGTTCCTTTGCTTTCTGTCATTTCTTCCTATCATTTTCTGCCTTGTTAGCCCATTCACCTGTATGTGTTTTACAAAGGCTTACATACTTTCTCTTATGATTGATAATGATTTTATTGGATACATGTATTAAGTGCATAGTTCAAAGTAAATGTAACGTGCAGAAGCAATTTGTAGTAATTTAGATGTTTTTACATATGGTTTAGTGCCATTAGTTACGTTTACATTTAAATATTCAGTTATTTTTCTAAACCACTAGTTGTAAACTAGACGGAGTGGTCAACGCCGGGGCCTTATCCTTCAATAACACGCAGGAATGCATTGATATCTGTATTTCATTTTATTTTCCCCTTTTTCCCCAGTGAAGTATTGTGTATGTTTTGAATGGTTATAGCCCTGATATGGTTCTGCGCAGTCGGCTGGGCTTTGAGTAAAAACAGTGATTGTGATGTTTGCCTCGTAGTTGTTGTTGTTGTTGCTGTTGTTGTTATTTACATGTGTAAACTATGAGCCACGCTCGCACAGGTAAACAAAGGAATCTGTGTGTTTTATAGGAGATTTATTCATTGCTTTTCTTCATCCCGCATGACCGCCTTTTTCTGTGTCTTTCCAGGAGCAATCTCCCCAAATAAACTATTTTTTTTATCAAGATTTTGCGCTATATAAAAATAAATAAATATTGTAATTATTATTATTAACTAAAGACATAAAAACAAGGAATATTGCACACAACACTACAGTGATAACAACGCAGACGACATGTGGTACAGTATATTTGGTGACACAAGAGCGGTACAGAAGTGGGAACAGAAAAAAGTCAAGTTGTCAGCAACACCTCACATCTGCTGCCCTCCTGTCGTTTACTGTCATGTCCACCTCACTGTCTGTTTCCATTTACTGTCATGTCCACACCTCACTGTCTGTTTTCATTTACTGTCATGTCCACACCTCACTGTCTGTTTTCATTTACTGTCATGTCCACACCTCACTGTCTGTTGTCATTTACTGTCATGTCCACACCTCACTGTCTGTTTCCATTTACTGTCATGTCCACACCTCACTGTCTGTTTCCATTTACTGTCATGTCCACACTTCACTGTCTGTTTTCATTTACTGTCATGTCCACACTTCACTGTCTGTTTCCATTTACTGTCATGTCCACACCTCACTGTCTGTTGTCATTTACTGTCATGTCCACACCTCACTGTCTGTTTCCATTTACTGTCATGTCCACACCTCACTGTCTGTTTTCATTTACTGTCATGTCCACACTTCACTGTCTGTTTCCATTTACTGTCATGTCCACACCTCACTGTCTGTTGTCATTTACTGTCATGTCCACCTCACTGTCTGTTGTCATTTACTGTCATGTCCACACCTCACTGTCTGTTTCCATTTACTGTCATGTCCACACCTCACTGTCTGTTTTCATTTACTGTCATGTCCACCTCACTGTCTGTTTCCATTTACTGTCATGTCCACACCTCACTGTCTGTTTCCATTTACTGTCATGTCCACACCTCACTGTCTGTTTCCATTTACTGTCATGTCCACCTCACTGTCTGTTGTCATTTACTGTCATGTCCACACCTCACTGTCTGTTGTCATTTACTGTCATGTCCACCTCACTGTCTGTTTCCATTTACTGTCATGTCCACCTCACTGTCTGTTTCCATTTACTGTCATGTCCACACCTCACTGTCTGTTTTCATTTACTGTCATGTCCACCTCACTGTCTGTTTTCATTTACTGTCATGTCCACACCTCACTGTCTGTTTTCATTTACTGTCATGTCCACACCTCACTGTCTGTTGTCATTTACTGTCATGTCCACACCTCACTGTCTGTTTCCATTTACTGTCATGTCCACACCTCACTGTCTGTTTCCATTTACTGTCATGTCCACACCTCACTGTCTGTTTCCATTTACTGTCATGTCCACACCTCACTGTCTGTTGTCATTTACTGTCATGTCCACACCTCACTGTCTGTTTCCATTTACTGTCATGTCCACACCTCACTGTCTGTTTCCATTTACTGTCATGTCCACACCTCACTGTCTGTTGTCATTTACCGTCATGTCCACACCTCACTGTCTGTTGTCATTTACTGTCATGTCCACACCTCACTGTCTGTTTCCATTTACTGTCATGTCCACACCTCACTGTCTGTTGTCATTTACCGTCATGTCCACACCTCACTGTCTGTTGTCATTTACTGTCATGTCCACCTCACTGTCTGTTTCCATTTACCGTCATGTCCACACCTCACTGTCTGTTGTCATTTACTGTCATGTCCACACCTCACTGTCTGTTTCCATTTACTGTCATGTCCACACCTCACTGTCTGTTGTCATTTACTGTCATGTCCACACCTCAC
>JAPXFY010000019.1:74210210-74217710 GCA_030674185.1 Monoplex corrugatus
CATCATCATCATCATCATCATCATCATCATCAACTACATCTTGTTATATTGTCCTGTTCTGTCAACTGACATCATCATCATCATCATCATCATCATCATCTCATCTCATCATCATCATCATCACATCACTACAGTTCTTTGTTATATTGTCCTTGTTCCTGTCAACTAAGACATGTCTCATCATCATCATCATCATCATCATTATCATCATCATCATCATCATCACACTACAGTTCTTTGTTATATTGTCCTTGTTCCTGTCAACTAAGACATGTCATCATCATCATCATCATCATCATCATCATCATCATCATCATTCATCATCATCATCATCACACTACATTTCTTTGTTATATTGTCCTTGTTCCTGTCAACTAAGACATGTCATCATCATCATCATCATCATCTCATCATCATCATCATCATCATCATCATCATCATCATCACACTACAGTTCTTTGTTATATTGTCCTTGTTCCTGTCAACTGAGACATGTCATCATCATCATCATCATCATCATCATCATTATTCATCATCATCATCATCATCATCACACTACAGTTCTTTGTTATATTGTCCTTGTTCCTGTCAACTAAGACATGTCATCATCATCATCATCATCATCATCATCATCATCATCATCATCATCACACTACAGTTCTTTGTTATACTGTCCTTGTTCCTGTCAACTAAGACATGTCATCATCATCATCATCATCATCTTCTTCTTCTTCTTCTTCTTTTTCATCATCATCATCATCGATCATCATCATCGATCATCATCATCGATCATCATCATCATCATCATCATCATCATCATCATCATCATCATCATCATCAAGTGCCCTGCATTATGGCGTTAGTAATCATGACCCTCCATACGAATCTATCTTTTGTCGCTGCCAGTACATCTCCCACCCTTTCTGTCTTCATCCACTCCGCAAGTCCGTCCAATAATTCTTTCCCTGGGTCTACCTGGTGCTCTTTTTCCCCTCCAGTTTTCCTGTTGTTACTGGGTGCTCAAATTTCACTTACCTCATAAAATGTCCTATAAATGTTGCCTGTCTTTTTCTAATCTTCATTAATGTTGTTTTTGTGTTTGCCTTTTTCAAGACTGTCTCGTCTGTTTTCTTTGCTGTGCATGGAACTCAGCTGCCTCAATCTTGTTCTTACTTTGCGTGTTGACTGTCCACGCTTCGCATCCGTGCAACAGTACTGGTTCTATGTAACACTGAAGAACTGTCTTCCTGATGTTGATTGATAGACATTTGTTGGTAAGAACTCTTTTCATTTTCTTGAATGCTGTTTTAGCTTTGCCAATTTTGCTGGCTATTTCTGATGTGCATCTGCCGTTTTGTGAGATGACCGTTCTTAGATATTTAAACTTATCAACCTGTCTCAAGGTTGTGCCATTTGCTGTCATTTTGCATGAGGGGATTTTTTTAACTGATTATCATTACTCCAGCCCTTTATTTCTGCTTTTTATTTCTAGTTACATTCACTAGATTTTGTCGGTCTTTTTCATTTTCTGCAATTCGAACGGTGTCATCTGCATAACGAAGATTAACATTTTCCCCTCCAACCTTTATCCCGGGGCATTCTTCTGGGTTTGTCTTGATGGTTTGGCTATGAAGTGAAAACAAATCTGGTGACAGAACACATCTCTACCTACCTCCCCACCCCTTTGTTTGTTTGTTTCTTTCTTTGTTGTTATTTTGGAAAGAGCTTATATCATTTCTACTCTCGTTACAGCTGTTTGTTCCCATGATATATTCTTTATCATTCTTACATTGTTTCCATCAATAATGAACCTTTCTAGATCGTTGATCAATTCTTCATGTCTTACCCCATCAAAAGCCTTGGTATAACCAACAAAACAAATATAAATCCTTATTCAATTCAGTTGGTCTTTCTATGAGAATTCTTGCGATGTATATGGCACTAATAGTTCCTTTCCCTTCCACAAATCCACATTGTTCTTCTGCTATTTCTCTTTTGATTCTATTCCTTGTCCTCATCATGATTATTCTTAACAGGATTTTTGTTACAAGCTGATTGTATGATGGAGTTCGCATTCTATAGACCCTGCTTTCTTTGGAAGTGTTGTGAAATTTGATTTTAACATATCTTTAGGATTTTCCAGTGTCATAAATTTCATTTAGGATGACTATTACTTTTTAAATACCGAATTCCTCCAGGGCTTCAATCAGCTCTGTAAAAATATTGTCTTGTCCTGGGGCTTTTCCTGGTTAAATCTTTTACTCTCCCCATCTGCATTTTTTGTCTTTTTCCATGATAAGCTTGCCATCTTTCGATTTTAGGCAACCAGTTGATGTGCACGTCTTTTTCCTGTGGGCAATTTCTTCAATGTTTCTATACATACCTGAGATCTGTTCTTGTATCGGATCTTTACTTGTACTTTGTTTCCGTAGCTTCATTGCACCTGTTCCTGATTTCCTTGTTCATCTTTTTGTATTCTCTTTTTCCTTTTACTTCCTCTTTCTTCCACAAGCTGAATGTCTTTGTCGTCCAGGTCTTTTCTGCTCTTTCACCTCTAGGGATTTCTTCACAAACTTCATTTATCGAATTTCCAAAGTTTTTGTTCCTCATGTACCAAGTCCTGCAGAATTTGTTGACTTACTATTTCAAGTGTCCCTAAGTTATTAGATGTCCTTGTTTTTTTCTTTAGTTTCACAAATGTCCCCTACGATGTCAATGTTCATCTGCGCTGTATTTTTTGCTTCATAAAGAGTTTCTATCTTTTTTTCATGATTATCTGTTTCTGTTTTCTCCTGATCATCAGTCCATTTTTACTGTTAGATGTCAAATCGATTTTCCTATTGAATTTATTTACTGTGTCCTAAAAGTTCTCTCCCTTCATTTGTTAGGTCATGAGTTATTTTTCTTCTGATTTCTAAAACCATTATAATGTCCTGTCTGACTTCTCCATCAAAATGTCCCATTGTTACTTAATGTCCTGTCTGACTTTACATAAATGTCCCTTTTACTGTAATGTCTGTCTGATTTTACATCAAAATGTCCCATGTTACTGTAAGTCCTGTGTTGACTTTACCATAAAATGTCCATTGTTACTGAAGTCCTGGTCTGACTTTACCATTAAAATGTCCATTGTTACTGTAATGTCCTTGTCTGACTTTACCATTAAATGTCCCATTGTTACTGTAATGTCCTGTCTGACGTTACCATCAAAATGTCCCATTGTTACTGTATGTTTGTCTGACTTTACCATTCAAATGTCCCAATGTTACTGTAATGTCCTGTGTCTGACTTTACCATCAAAATGTCCATGTTACTGTAATGTCCTGGTCTGACTTTACCATTAAAATGTCCCATTGTTATGTAATGTCCGTCTGACTTACCATCAAAAATGTCATGTTACTGTAATGTCTGTCTGACTTTACCATTAAAGTCCCATGTTACTGTAATGTCCTGTGTTGCTGTACTTATCCATTTACTAATGGACTTACCATTGTATGTACTGTACCTGTTCTGACTTACCATAAAATGTCCATGTTCTTACTGTACATGTCTGTTGTTTCTGACTTTACCATAAATGTCATGTTACTGTAATGTCCTGTCTGACTTTACCATCAAAATGTCCCATTGTTACTGTAATGTCCTGTCTGACTTTACCATCAAAATGTCCCATTTGTTACTGTAAATGTCCTGCTCCTGACTTTACCATTCAAAATGTCCCATTGTTATGTAAAGTCTGTCTGGTGACATTAACCATTACCATTACAATGTCCCACTTGTTCTGTTTGTCCTGTTGACTTTCATTAAAATGTCATGTTATCTGTAATGTCTTTACATTTCTACTGTCTGACTTTACCATTTTAATAATGTCCATTGTTACTGTAATGTCCTGTGTCTGACTTTCCATTAAAATGTCCCATTGTTACTGTAATGTCTGTCTGATCTTTACCATTAAAATGTCCCATTGTATGTAATGTCTTGTCTGAACTTAACCATTAAAATGTCCATGTTATTAATGTCCTAGTTGGCTTTCACATAAAATGTCTCATGTTATGATAATGTTCCTGTTCTGACTTTACCATTAAAATGTCCCATTGTTACTGTAATTGTCCTTTCTGATTTCATTACATTGTCCCATTGTTACTGTATTGTCCGTGTCTGACTTTACCATTAAATGTCCCATGTTACTGTAATGTCTGTCTGACTTTACATTAAATGTCCATTTAGTTTCCGTTCACATTAAATGTCCCATTTAGATGCTGTCTGATTTAATAAATGTCCCATGTTCTCTGTAAAATGTCTGTCGAGTTCCTGTTGACTTTACATTAAATGTCCCATTGTTCTGTATGTCCTGTCTGACTTTCCATTAAAATGTCCCATTTTACTGTAAGTCCTGTCTGACTTTCATATAAAATGTCCCAATGTTACTGTAATGTCTGTCTGACTTTACCTTAAATGTCCATTGTTACTTAATGTCCTGTGATCTTACATTATGTCATTTTACTTAATGTCCTTTTGACTTCCAAAATTCCTTGTTACTGTAATGTCTTGTCTGACTTTTACCATTAAATTGTCCCTTGGTTTACTGTAATTCCTTTCTGACTTTCCATTACCATTGTTCCCATGTTACTGTAATGTCCTGATTGACTTTACATCTAAATGTCCATCTTTAATGTCTGTTACTTGATTAAAATCCTTGTTCTTTCTTCTGACTTTACCATTAAAATGTCCATTGTTACTGTATGTCCTGTCTGACTTTACCTTAAATGTCCATTGTTACGTAATGTCCTTTCTGACTTTACCATCAAATGTCCATGTTACTGATTTCCTGTTGACTTACCTTAATTGTCCCATTTTACTGTAATGCCTGTCTGACTTTACATAAATGTCCCATTGTTACTGTAATGTCCGTCTGACTTTCCATTATGTCATTTTACTGTATGTCCTGTTGACTTTACCATTAAAATGTCCCATTGTTACTGTAATGTCTGTCTGACTTACATTAAAATGTCCCATTGTTACTGTAATGTCCTGTCTGACTTTACATTAAAATGTCCCATTGTTACTGTAATGTCCTGTTGACTTTACCATTAAATGTCCCATTGTTACTGTAATGTCCTGTGTCTGACTTTACCATTAAAATGTCCATGTTACTGTATGTCCTGTCTGACTTTACCATTAAAATGTCCCATGTTACTGTAATGTCCTGTGTCTGACTTTACATTAAAATGTCCCATTGTTACTGTAATGTCTGTCTGACTTTACCATTAAAATGTCCCATTGTTACTGTAATGTCCTGTGTCTGACTTACCATTAAATGTCCCATGTTACTGTAATGTCCTTGTCTGACTTTACCATTAAAATGTCCCATGTTCTGTAATGTCTAGTGCTATTTACATTAAATGTCCTTGTACTGTAATGTCCTGTATATAATGTCCCATTGTTACTGTAATGTCCTGTCTGACTTTACCATTAAAATGTCCCATTGTTACTGTAATGTCCTGTCTGATTTACCATCAAATGCCCATTGTTATGTAATGTCTGTCTGACTTTACCATAAAGTCCATTGTTACTGTAATGTCCTGTTTGACTTTACCATTAAAATGTCCATGTTACGTAATGTCTGTTGACTTACATAAATGTCCCATTGTTACTGTAATGTCTGTCTGACTTTACATCAAAATGTCCATTGTTACTGTAATGTCTGTCTGATTTTACATTAAATGTCCCATGTTACTGTAATGTCCTGTGTCTGACTTTACATTAAATGTCCCATTGTTACTGTATGTCCTTGTCTGACTTTACATAAATGTCCATGTTACTGTAATGTCCTTGTCTGACTTTACCATTAAAATGTCCCATTGTTACTGTAATGTCCTGTCTGACTTTACCATAAAATGTCCCATTGTTACTGTAATGTCCTGTCTGACTTTACCATTAAAATGTCCCATTGTTACTGTAATGTCCTGTCTGACTTTACCATTAAAATGTCCCATTGTTACTGTAATGTCCTGTGTCTGACTTTACCATAAAATGTCCCATTGTTACTGTAATGTCCTGTTCTGACTTTACCATTAAAATGTCCCATTGTTACTGTAATGTCCTGTTGACTTTACCATAATGTCCATTGTTACTGTAATGTCCTTCTGACTTTACCATTAAAATGTCCATGTTACTGTATGTCCTGTCTGACTTTACCATTAAAATGTCCCATGTACTGTAATGTCTGGCTTTACATTAATGTCCATGTTACTGAATCTGTCTGACTTTACCATTAAAATGTCCCATTGTTACTGTAATGTCTGTCTGACTTTACCATAAAATGTCCATGTTACTGTATGTCTGTTGACTTACATTAAAATGTCCCATTGTTACTGTAATGTCCTGTGTCTGACTTTCCATTAAAATGTCCCATGTTACTGTAATGTCCTGTCTGACTTTACCATAAAATGTCCCATTGTTACTGTAATGTCCTGTCTGACTTACCATTAAAATGTCCCATTGTTACTGTAATGTCCTGTGTCTGACTTTACCATTAAAATGTCCCATTGTTACTGTAATGTCCTGTGTCTGACTTACCATTAAAATGTCCCATTGTTTTAATTCCTTGATTACTAATGTCCTGTTTTTCCTGACTTTACCATTAAAATGTCCCATTGTTACTGTAAGTCCTGTCTGACTTTACCATTAAAATGTCCATTGTTACTGTAATGTCCTGTCTGACTTTACCATTAAAATGTCCCATTGTTACTGTAATGTCCTGTCTGACTTTACATTAAAATGTCCCATTGTTACTGTAATGTCCTGTTGACTTTACCATTAAAATGTCCCAATGTTACTGTAATGTCCTTGTCTGACTTTACATTAAATGTCCCATTGTTACTGTAATGTCCTGTCTGACTTTACATTAAAATGTCCCATGTTACGTAATGTCCTGTGTCTGACTTTACCATTAAAATGTCCCAATGTTACTGTATGTCCTGTCTGACTTTACATTAAAATGTCCCATTGTTACTGTAATGTCTGTCTGACTTTACATTAAAATGTCCCATGTTACTGTAATGTCCTGTCTGACTTTACCATTAAAATGTCCATGTTACTGTAATGTCCTGGTCTGACTTTACATTAAAATGTCCCATTGTTACTGTAATGTCCTGTCTGACTTTACCATTAAAATGTCCCATTGTTACTGTAATGTCCTGTCTGACTTTACATTAAAATGTCCCATTGTTACTGTAATGTCCTGTTGACTTTACATAAAATGTCCCATGTTACTGTAATGTCCTGTGTGACTTTACCATTAAAATGTCCCATTGTTACTGTAATGTCCTGTGTGACTTTAGCATTAAAATGTCCCATTGTTACTGTAATGTCCTGTCTGACTTTAGCATTAAAATGTCCCATTGTTACTGTAATGTCCTGTCTGACTTTACCATCAAAATGTCCCAATGTTACTGTAATGTCCTGTCTGACTTTACCATCAAAATGTCCCAATGTTACTGT
>JAPXFY010000019.1:74222710-74245210 GCA_030674185.1 Monoplex corrugatus
TTTCTCTGACGTCACTACCAACTGATACACCTACTGACGTTTCCCTGACGTCAGTACCAATTGATATAACACCTACTGACGTTTCTCTGACCTCAGTACCAACTGATACAACACCTACTAACGTTTCTCTGACTTCAGTACCAACTGATACAACACCTACTGACGTTTCCCTGACGTCATTACCAACTGATACAACACCTACTGACGTTTCCCTGACTTCAGTACCAACTGATACAACACCTACTGACGTTTCCCTGACGTCACTACCAACTGATACAACACCTACTGACGTTTCCCTGACGTCACTACCAACTGATACAACACCTACTGACGTTTCTCTGACTTCATGGTCTTGCTGTTATGTATATAGAGATAATCGTGCCTATCGTATCAAAATATCCACCCAGAACTTGGACTTTTAAATCGTCACGTTTGTAATCTGTCATGTTCGTGTCCAGTACAAAAACCGTGTGTGTGTCTGTTTGTCCGCCAGGAACTTGTGACGATATTTAAGATTTGTTTTTCAGTTTGGAATTTGTCCAAGGATTCATCGCACTCGGACAATTCCATATGTGCTCCACCCACATCTGCCGGCAATGATCTGGGCAGACTCCCAAACCTTTCACAAAACCTGATGTGCAGGCAATGTTTTAAATGGAGCAGGAAGGGGAGAAGTGACTTACATATGAAACACGAAGCTGACGCGACCAGAATGATGGAGGCAGTAGGATGGTGATGAACGGGCCATGTTGTGAATGTTGTGAATGTTGTGAATGTGTGAATGTTGTGAATGGTGCGGGTTGGGGTTGAACTGGAGATACCAGATGTCGGGTCCATGGCTCTGTCACCACAACCACCAGATCATGTTGTTATTGTTATTGTTATTGTTAGTGTTATTGTTGTTTAAAGCCCAGCCGACTGCACAGAGCCATATCAGGGATATAATTATCTGGAAATGTACACCATTCCTCACTGGACAAAGAAAAGAACATAAGAAAATTAAGTACACATATCACTGTGTTCGTGCACATAATCTGAAGATTTGTCCCCGGCTCTGACAACTTCATCCAATTTATCACCAGATTAATAAATCAAATGTGAATACAAATACAAATACAAAGGACACTAAAACATGTATAACAACGGGCCTAAATGACGTTAAAACTATATCTGCACATCACATTTCCACACAGTCAAAAATGCGCAGAATACATTTACCTAAGAGAAAGTATGTAAGACTTTGTAGAACACATGCAAGTGAATGGACCAGCAAGGCAGAAAATGACAGGAAGATATGACGGAAAGTAAAGGAACAAGACAGAAATAAAGAGTGACAGAAAAGAGGACATTTCTAGCACAGAATTTCCAGAAGGTGGGAATACGATTTACACTGAAAGAGCCCCCGGCATCTCCACGGGAACCAGGTCGTGTTCCATGGCGACAGGCAGCCGCATGTCAGCTTGTATTTCCACTGAAACTTCTTCGAATTCACAGTGATTACGTGAGGCGCAAAATCTGATTTTCCTTAATGATAAAAGAATCGTTAGAATGGCTTGACCATCTTGTTTTCTTTTCCGTTTTGTTTCTTTATTACCATACAATTTGTTTTTATGCACGTATGCCCATAATGTTTGTTTAGAATAGTGAAAAATACGTTTTTGAGGATCATCACACATAGGGAGATTTCTTTGTGTGTGTGTGTGTGTGTGTGTGTGTGTGTGTGTGTGTGTGTGTGTGTGTGTGTGTGTGTGTGTGTGTGTGTGTGTGTGTGTGTGTGTGTGTGTGTGTGTGTGTGTGCGTGTCCTGTTTTCTACGTCACTTTTAATGGCCACAGTTTTTTTTGATGCAATGATGGTGATGACGATGACCAGCATGATGACGATGACAAGCATGATGACGATGACAAGCGTGATGACGATGACAAGCATGATGACGATGACAAGCATGATGATGATGACAAGCATGATGACGATGACCAGCATGATGACGATGACAAGCATAATGACGATGACAAGCATGATGACGATGATCAGCATGATGACGATGACAAGCATGATGACGATGACAAGCATGATGACGATGACAAGTGTGATGACGATGACAAGCATGATGACGATGACAAGCATGATGACGATGACAAGCATGATGACGATGACAAGCATGATGACGATGACAAGCATGATGACGATGACAAGCGTGATGACGATGACCAGCATGATGACGATGACAAGCATGATGACGATGACCAGCTGATGACGATGCAAGCGATGACAACGTGATGACGATGACAAGCGTGATGACGATGACCAGCATGATGACGATGACCAGCATGATTTATGGAGTTCCAGTTGGGAATGCGTGACAGGGCTGTACTCCACGCTTATTGTCATAATATATCCTGACGTGGACCAGGCCCGAGAGACACAGACATCTGTGGTGTTGGTCAGAAGATATGAACAATGTTCTCAATGACGCACCCGTAAAGTGGACGAGACTCGACTTCGTGATCCCAGTCTTCCCAATGAGCCCAGAGCTCAGCTCTGGATATGAGTAGGTAGAAGCCGGGGAAAAAAAGAACATAATGGTTTTTGAAGGGACTGATGGGGATTCGAACCCACAGCCTTCCAGTCTGTAATCCGTTGTGCTAACCACAACAGCAGGGCGACTGGCAGGATCATCATCATCATCAGGTGCCCTGCCGCATGGCGTTGGCGACCATGGACTTCCAACCATCTCTATCTCTCGTTGCACCCAGCATCTCCCCCACCCTCTTCATCCCCTGCCACTCTGCAAGTCCGTCCAGCATTCTCTCCCTGGGTCTACCCGGTGCTCTCTTTCCCTCCAGCTTTCCCCGTTGTGACCAGTGCTCCAAATCCCCCTTCCTCATAAAATGGCCTATAAATGTTGCTTGTCTTTTCCTAATCTTCCTTATCAGTGATCGACTTGTGTCTGCCTCCATCAAGACTGTCTCGTTTGTTTTCTTTGCTGTCCATGGTACTCTCAACATTCTTCTGAGAAACCACATCTCGGCTGCCTCAATCCTGCTCTGGCTTTGCTTGCTGACTGTCCACGTACTGGCAGGATGTAATACTGTTATTATTGAGTCATAACATGTTTTGTAATGTTCATGTTTCCTGTGCCCAGGGCTGTGAGAGAGTTCGTACAGTGCTTGAACATTGCGATGTGTCTGAGGACATTCAACATTTCATCAAGTTCTTCAGCACTGGAACACAGAAACCTGGTAACGTATTGCCTTCTGTCTCTCTCTTTTTGCTAGTGTGTGTGTATGTGTGTGTGTGTGTGTGTGTGTGTGTGTGTGTGCGTGCGTGTGTGTGTGTGTGTGTGTGTGTTGTGTGTGTGTGTGTGTGTGTGTGTGTGGTGTGTGTGTGTGTATGTATGTGTGTGTGTGTGTGTGTGTGTGTGTGTGTGTGTGTGTGTGTGTGTGTGTATGTGTGTTTGTGTGTGTGTGTGTGTGTGAGTGAGTGTGTGTCTTGTGGATGTGAGTGTATTACACTGGCCGAAATTACCTGAAATTGCTTCTTCACGTCGCATTTCCCTAGAGCCAGAAATGCACTAACACATACACCCAGTTATCTATCCTACGAGAAAGTATTTAACAATTTATCGAACAGGTACAAGTGAATTGACCAGTAAGACAGAAAATGACAGGTCGAAATGACAGAAAGCAAAGGAACAAGACAGAAACAAAGAGAGTGACAGAAAAGAATAAATTTCTCGCACAGAATTTCCAGACGGTGGGGATAGTATTTACACTGAAAGAGCCCCCGCCATCCCCACGGAGAAATGTGTATACGTATGCAGAATATCAACTGCTCGCGTTCAAGATCTCGTGTAAGCCATGCCATTTCTCAGTGACTTAATGAGTACACAAAAACAACCGGCATGCAGACTCCCGAAAACGGAGTATAGCTACCTAAATGACGAGGATGACATCCACGTAAAAGCTTACCCCTACATTCCAATGCACAAAGAAGTTGCTGCCCACGACTGAACGTTAAAAAACAACATGCACAGATGATTCCAGTGTGGTCAGATGTAAGGGGAGACAATACAATTAACAACAAAGACAGGAAGATCTGTAAGTCAGGAAGGCCATCAAGATGATCAACAACAAAGTCAGAAGGACTATCAAAACAAAGTCAAAGACTATCAACAACAAGATGCCTACAAAGTCAGGAATGCCATCAAGATACAACAACAAACAGAACCATTAGTTGATCAACAACTAGAATGCACAGGTCCAACAAGTCATGTGCAAGGCCCCTCAAATCAACTAACAAAGCAAAGCCGATATAAAAATTTATAATGATCAAACAGTTTGCAGACGCCACAACTACTATCACAACACAACCGTATTTTATGACAACTGTTTGCACGCCCACAACTACTATGACAAGGCAACCGATATTTTATGACAACTGTTTGCACGCCCACAACTACTATGACAAGGCAACCGATATTTTATGACAACTGTTTGCACGCCCACAACTACTATGACAACAACCGATATTTTATGTCAACTGTTTGCACGCCCACAACTACTATGACAAGACAACCGATATTTTATGCAACTGTTTGCACGCCCACAACTACTATGACAAGACAACCGTATTTTATGACAACTGTTTGCACGCCCACAACTACTATGACAAGACAACCGTTATTATAACTTTACGACAAGACAACCGTATTTTATGTCACGTTGCACGCCCACAACTACTATGACAAGAAACCGTTATTTAGACACTTGCCCACTACAGCGGTGGTTGTTTACAACTACTACGACAACACTTGTGTGCCAGCGGATCTTCACCAGCACCACTAAGATCTTCGTCCTGCACCATTCCTCTACTTTTCCAGATCTGGTATGTGTGTGTGTGTGTGTGTGTGTGTGTGTGTGTGTGTGTGTGTGTGTGTGTGTGTGTGTGTGTGTGTGTGTGTGTGTGTGTGTGTGTGAGTGTATGAGTGTATGTGTGTGTATGTTTTGTGTGTATGTGTGTGTGCGTGTGTGTGTGTGCGTGGTGTGTGTGTGTGTTGTGTCTGTGTATGTGTGGTGCGTCTGTGTGTGTATCTGTGTGTGCGTGTCTGTGTGTGTATCTGTATGAGTGTGTGTGTGTGTGTGTGTGTGTGCGTGTGTGTGTGTGTGTGTGTGTGTGTCTGTGTGTGAAGAAGATGTAACCAGATCAGTCTCCATACCTGAATCAATGAAAGCGACAATGGTCATAGTGTCACACGTCAGTCTCTCCATGGACCATCAAGTTAAGAAGGAAGCAAGCAAGTTTAAAGATGGTGATGGTAGTAGGCCTGTATGTCTATCATAACAAGGCTGGCCGTGTTGACGGCACTCCACCTTCCACTGGGACAAATTGTTAATCAAAACTGCTACAACATGTTTCTGATGAAAGGTACTATGACCTGCCATCCGAAAGAAAAGTATGACGTCTCCATTGATATTACCTGACAACACATCTTGGCACAAGGCAGAGATGGTAACGTCACTTATGACGTCATCTCGATATGACGCTTACACACCCCACCTCTTCTCCACATACGGGTCACCCAGACTTTGATCAATTCCTCACATAGAAATAACTGTTCCTATTCAATGTCAGTCACAGAGATAATGTCCCTATTCAATGTCAGTCACAGAGATAACTGTCCCTATTCAATGTCAGTCACAGAGATAACTGTCCCTATTCAATGTCAGTCACAGAGATAACTGTCCCTATTCAATGTCAGTCATAGAGATAACTGTCCCTATTCAATGTCAGTCAAGAGATAACTGTCCCTATTCAATGTCAGTCACAGAGATAACTGTCCCTATTCAATGTCAGTCAAGAGATAACTGTCCTATTCATGTCAGTAAAGATAACTGTCCTATTCAATGTCAGTCATAGAGATAACTGTCCCTTCAAGTCAAAGGATACGTCCTATTCATGTCATCATGAGATAACTGTCCCTATTCAATGTCAGTCATAGAGATAACTGTCCCTTTTCAATGTCACTAGAGATAACTGTCCCTATTCAATGTCAGTCAAGAGATAACTGTCCCTATTCAATGTCAGTCACAGAGATAACTGTCCCTATTCAATGTCAGTCAAGAGATAACTGTCCCTATTCAATGTCAGTCAAGAGATAACTGTCCCTATTCAATGTCAGTCACAGAGATAACTGTCCCTATTCAATGTCAGTCATCAGAGATAACTGTCCCTATTCAATGTCAGTCATAGAGATAACTGTCCCTTTCAATGTCATAGAGATAACTGTCCCTATTCAATGTCACAGAGATAACTGTCCCTATTCAATGTCAGTCATAGAGATAACTGTCCCTATTCAATGTCATAGAGATAACTGTCCCTATTCAATGTCAGTCACAGAGATAACTGTCCCTATTCAATGTCAGTCATAGAGATAACTGTCCCTATTCAATGTCATGTCATAGAGAAACTGTCCCTATTCAATGTCAGTCATAGAGATAACTGTCCCTAGTTCAATGTCAGTCACAGAATAACTGTCCCTATTCAATGTCAGTCATAGAGATAACTGTCCCTATTCAATGTCAGTCATAGAGATAACTGTCCCTATTCAATTCAGTCACAGAGATAACTGTCCCTATTCAATGTCAGTCATAGAGATAACTGTCCCTATTCAATGTCATACGAGATAACTGTCCCTATTCAATGTCAGTCATAGAGATAACTGTCCTATTCCAGTCTAATAATGTCCATGTCATGTCATAGAGATAACTGTCCCTATTCAATGTCATCTGAGATAACTGTCCCTATTCAATGTCAGCAAGAGATATGTCCCTTTCAATTAATAGAGATAACTGTCCCTTTCAATGTCATCAGAGTAACTGTCCCTTTCAATGTCATAGAATAACTGTCCTATTCATGTGTCACAGAGTAACTGTCCCTTCTGTCAGTCATAGAGATAACTGTCCTTCATGTCCAAGAGATAACTGTCCCTATTCAATGTGTCAAGAGATAACTGTCCCTATTCAATGTCAGTCAAGAGATAACTGTCCTTTTCAATGTCAAGAGATAATGTCCTATTCAATGTCACAAGAGAAACTGTCCCTATTCAATGTCAGTCATAGAGATAACTGTCCCTTATTCATGTCAAGAGATAACTGTCCCTATTCAATGTCAGTCACAGAGATAACTGTCCCTATTCAAGTCAGTCACAAAGATAACTGTCCCTATTTTCAATGTCAGTCAGAGATAACTGTCCCTATTCAATGTCAGTCACAGAGATAACTGTCCCTATTCAATGTCAGTCATAAATAACTGTCCCTATCAATGTCATGCATAGAGATAACTGTCCCTATTCAATGTCAGTCATAGAGATAACTGTCCCTTTCAATGTCAGCATAGAGTAACTGTCCTTTCAATTCACAGAGTAACTGTCCCTATTCAATGTCAGTCATAGAGATAACTGTCCCTTTCAATGTCATAGAGATAACTGTCCCTATTCAATGTGTCATAGAGATAACTGTCCCTTTCAATGTCAGTCAAGAGATAACTGTCCCTATTCATGTCAGTCAGAGATAACTGTCCCTATTCAATGTCAGGTCACTAGAGTACTGTCCCTATTCAATGTCAGTCAATGAGATAACTGTCCCTGTTCAATGTCTTAAGAGATAACTGTCCCTATTCAATGTCAGTCACAGAATAACTGTCCCTATTCAATGTCATCAAGAGATAACTGTCCCTATTCAATGTCAGTCACAGAGATAACTGTCCATTCAATATCAGTCATAGAGATAACTGACCCTGTTCAATGTCATCACAGAGATAACTGTCCCTATTCATGTCAGTACAGAGATAACTGTCCATCTGTCATGTCACAGAGATAACTGTCCCTATTCAATGTCAGTCAAGAGATAACTGTCCCTATTCAATGTCAGTCAAGAGATAACTGTCCCTTTCAAGTCACAAGATATACTGTCCCTATTCAATGTCAGTCATAGAGATAACTGTCCCTATTCAATGTCAGTCATAGAGATAACTGTCCCTTTCAATGTCATAAGATAACTGTCCCTATTCAATGTCAGTCACAGAGATAACTGTCCCTATTCAATGTCAGTCCTAGAGATACATAATGTCATAGTTCTATTCAGTTAGATTGATTATCATTTCGCTATATAAATGATATAAAATTATTATGAATATTATTATTAATTCTATAGAATACTGTCTATTAATGTCAGTCATAGAGATAACTGTCCCATTTCAATTCGTCACAGAGATAACTGTCCATTCAATGTCAGTCATAGAGATAACTGTCCCTAATCAATGTCATTAGAGTACTGTCCCATTAATGTCATCATAGAGATAACTGTCCCTATTCAATGTCAGTCAAGAGATAACTGTCCTTTCAATGTCAGTCACAGAGATAACTGTCCCTATTCAATGTCAGTCACAGAGATAACTGTCCCTATTCAATGTCAGTCACAGAGATAACTGTCCCTATTCAATGTCAGTCACAGAGATAACTGTTCCTATTCAATGTCAGTCAAGAGATAACTGTCCCTATTCATGTCAGTCACAGAGATAACTGTCCCTATTCAATGTCAGTCACAGAATAACTGTCCCTATTCATGTCAGTCACATAGAGATAACTGTCCTATTCAATGTCAGTCAAGAGATAACTGTCCCTATTCAATGTCAGTCACAGAAAGATAACTGTCCCTATTCAATGTCAATCACAGAGATAACTGTCCCTATTCAATGTCAGTCATAAGATAACTGTCCCTATTCAATGTCATCAAGAGAAAACTGTCCCTATTCAATGTCAGTCAAGAGATAACTGTCCCTATTCAATGTCAGTCACAGAGATAACTGTCCCTATTCATGTCAGTCATAGAGATAACTGTCCCTATTCAATGTCAGTCACAGAGATAACTGTCCCTATTCAATGTCAGTCACAGAGATAACTGTCCCTATTCAATGTCAGTCAAGAGATAACTGTCCTTTCAATGTCATCAAGAGATAACTGTCCCTATTCAATGTCAGTCATAGAGATAACTGTCCCTATTCAATGTAGTCACAGAGATAACTGTCCCTATTCAATGTCAGTCACAGAGATAACTGTCCCTATTCAATGTCAGTCATAGAGATAACTGTCCCTATTCAATGTCAGTCACAGAGATAACTGTCCCTATTCAATGTCAGTCACAGAGATAACTGTCCCTATTCAATGTCAGTCATAGAGATAACTGTCCCTATTCAATGTCAGTCACAGAGATAACTGTCCCTATTCAATGTCAGTCACAGAAATAACTGTCCCTATTCAATGTCAGTCACAGAGATAACTGTCCCTATTAATGTCATCAAGAGATAACTGTCCCTATTCAATGTCAGTCACAGAGATAACTGTCCCTGTTCAATGTCAGTCACAGAGATAACTGTCCCTATTCAATGTCAAGAGATAACTGTCCCTATTCAATGTCAGTCATAGAGATAACTGTCCCTATTCAATGTCATCATAGAGATAACTGTCCCTATTCAATTCAGTCACAGAGATAACTGTCCCTATTCAATGTCAGTCACAGAGATAACTGTCCCTATTCAATGTCAGTCACAGAGATAACTGTCCCTATTCAATGTCAGTCACAGAGATAACTGTCCCTATTCAATGTCAGTCACAGAGATAACTGTCCCTATTCAATGTCAGTCACAGAGATAACTGTCCCTATTCAATGTCAGTCACAGAGATAACTGTCCCTATTCAATGTCAGTCACAGAGATAACTGTCCCTATTCAATGTCAGTCACAGAAATAACTGTCCCTATTCAATGTCAATCATAGAATAACTGTCCCTATTCAAATGTCAGTCATAGAGATAACTGTCCCTATTCAATGTCAGTCACAGAGATAACTGTCCCTAATCAATGTCAGTCACAGAGATAACTGTCCCTATTCAATGTCAGTCACAGAGATAACTGTCCCTATTCAATATCAGTCACAGAGATAACTGTCCCTATTCAATGTCAGTCACAGAGATAACTGTCCCTATTCAATATCAGTCATAGAGATAACTGTCCCTATTCAATGTCAGTCATAGAGGTAACTGTCCATATTCAATGTCAGTCACAGAATGACCAGGAAGTGGAGATGGCCTGGCATGAACAACGTATAACTCCGGTAGCCTAGCAACAGGCATTTCCCACCTTCCCGACTGGCGGTAATCGATAATTAGATCATGAAATAACGGGGCAAGGTGTGTGTACCGTTTCAAAACGCTGTAACAACTGTTTGTTTAGTTATTGTGACATTCTCGCTATTTACTGGATGACCATTGTATGATCAGATAATCAGAGACAGACAGACAGACAGACAGACAGACAGACAGAGACAGAGAGACAGAGAGAGAAGATGGGCAGACATACGCACAGCATTGTACATACATCTACAACGCGCGCGCACACACACACACACACACACACGCACACACACACACACACACAAACACACACACACAGACACACACACACACACACACACACACACACACACGCACGCACGCACGCACGCAAAACCTATCCGGCCCCCCCCCCCTCACCACCATATTACTGCTGTGTGAGCCACTGAGTCCACTGACGATTTATTTCAGATCAATTGTTTGAAGACAATGATGGAACCTACTCCAGCGCTGAGCCCTTGCACTAAGGGACACAACTTACGTGAGATGGGACACAAGGCTAAAGTGATTCCACAGTCGTCAGGGTTTGCGTATGCTCGTTGTTAAGTTATGATAAAATGAAATGATCCTTTCTAAAAGTCCGTAACTTACTAAGTTGTCGACATCTTCCATTAACCAGAAGAACAAGAAAACCAATATAAGCGCGTGTCCAACAAAACAAAACAAAACAAGCGCAAATTTTCGGCCAACTAGCCTTTGTCAAGCGCGAACGCACGGTCACATACAGATCACAGACACCAAACAATGGATAATAAAAACGGGACTAAAAACTTCCCTGCCGCCTCGTCCAGTGGGTAAGAAATGGAATGCCCATGTTGTCATGAGTAGTAGTAAGAAGTGGGCATTCCATTTCTTACCCACTGGACGAGGCGGCAGGGAAGTTTTTAGTCCCGTTTTTATTATCCATTGTTTGGTGTCTGTGATCTGTATGTGACCGTGCGTTCGCGCTTGACAAAGGCTAGTTGGCCAAAAATTTGCGCTTGTTTTGTTTTGTTTTGTTGGACACGCGCTTATATTGGTTTTCTTGTTCTTCTGGTTCCTGTTTACTTGGGCGCGGGCAGTCACACTCGTTTTGGATCTTCCGTTAACTTAAGTTGTCGAGATCTCACGTAACTTATCTGCCTGAACTGTTATCCTCCGTAACTTGGTCAAGTTGTCTTGATGTCATATATAACTTATCTCCCATGACATGATGAGTTGTCGGCATATCATGTAACTTGTCAGTTTGTCAACATCTGTTACTTGTTCTTCTTATACTGTCAACATCTGTTACTTGTTCTTTTCATACTGTCAACATCTGTTACTTGTTCTTCTCATATTGTCAACATCTCCTGTTACTTGTTCTTCTCATATTGTCAACATCTGTTACTTGTTCTTCTCATACTGTCAACATCTCCTGTTACTTGTTCTTCTCATATTGTCAACATCTGTTACTTGTTCTTCTCATACTGTCAACATCTGTTACTTGTTCTTCTCATACTGTCAACATCTGTTACTTGTTCTTCTCATACTGTCAACACTCCCGTTACTTGTTCTTCTCATATTGTCAACATCTCCTGTTACTTGTTCTTCTCATATTGTCAACATCTGTTACTTGTTCTTCTCATATTGTCAACATCTGTTACTTGTTCTTCTCATATTGTCAACATCTCCTGTTACTTGTTCTTCTCATACTGTCAACATCTGTTACTTGTTCTTCTCATATTGTCAACATCTGTTACTTGTTCTTCTCATATTGTCAACATCTGTTACTTTTCTTCTCATATTGTCAACATCTCTGTTACTTGTTCTTCTCATACTGTCAAACTCTGTTACTTGTTCTTCTCATATTGTCAACATCTGTTTACTTGTTCTTCTCATATTGTCAACATCTGTTACTTGTTCTTCTCATACTGTCAACATCTGTTACTTGTTCTTCTCATATTGTCAACATCTGTTACTTGTTCTTCTCATATGTCAACATCTGTTACTTGTTCTTCTCATATGTCAACATCTGTTACTTGTTCTTCTCATATGTCAACATCTGTTACTTGTTCTTCTCATATTGTCAACATCTCCTGTTACTTGTTCTTCTCATATTGTCAACATCTGTTACTTGTTCTTCTCATATTGTCAACATCTGTTACTTGTTCTTCTCATATTGTCAACATCTGTTACTTGTTCTTCTCATATTGTCAACATCCTGTTACTTGTTCTTCTCATATTGTCAACATCTGTTACTTGTTCTTCTCATATTGTCAACATCTGTTACTTGTTCTTCTCATATTGTCAACATCTTGTTACTTGTTCTTCTCATACTGTCAACATCTGTTACTTGTTCTTCTCATATTGTCAACATCTGTTACTTGTTCTTCTCATATTGTCAACATCTGTTACTTGTTCTTCTCATATTGTCAACATCTGTTACTTGTTCTTCTCATATGTCAACATCTGTTACTTGTTCTTCTCATATTGTCAACATCCTGTTACTTGTTCTTCTCATATTGTCAACATCTGTTACTTGTTCTTCTCATATGTCAACATCTGTTACTTGTTCTTCTCATATTGTCAACATCTGTTACTTGTTCTTCTCATACTGTCAACATCTGTTACTTGTTCTTCTCATATTGTCAACATCTGTTACTTGTTCTTCTCATATTGTCAACATCCTGTTACTTGTTCTTCTCATATTGTCAACATCTGTTACTTGTTCTTCTCATATTGTCAACATCTGTTACTTGTTCTTCTCATATTGTCAACATCTGTTACTTGTTCTTCTCATATTGTCAACATCTGTTACTTGTTCTTCTCATACTGTCAACATCTGTTACTTGTTCTTCTCATACTGTCAACATCTGTTACTTGTTCTTCTCATACTGTCAACATCTGTTACTTGTTCTTCTCATATTGTCAACATCTCTGTTACTTGTTTCTTCTCATATTGTCAACATCTGTTACTTGTTCTTCTCATATTGTCAACATCTGTTACTTGTTCTTCTCATATTGTCAACATTCTGTTACTTGTTCTTCTCATATTGTCAACATCTGTTACTTGTTCTTCTCATATTGTCAACATCTGTTACTTGTTCTTCTCATATTGTCAACATCTGTTACTTGTTCTTCTCATATGTCAACATCTCTGTTACTTGTTCTTCTCATATTGTCAACATCTGTTACTTGTTCTTCTCATTATTGTCAACATCCTGTTACTTGTTCTTCTCATACTGTCAACATCTGTTACTTGTTCTTCTCATACTGTCAACATCTGTTACTTGTTCTTCTCATACTGTCAACATCTTGTTACTTGTTCTTCTCATATTGTCAACATCTGTTACTTGTTCTTCTCATACTGTCAACATCTGTTACTTGTTCTTCTCATATTGTCAACATCTTGTTACTTGTTCTTCTCATATGTCAACATCTCTGTTACTTGTTCTTCTCATATTGTCAACATCTGTTTACTTGTTCTTCTCATATGTCAACTATCTGTTACTTGTTCTTCTCATACTGTCAACATCTGTTACTTGTTCTTCTCATACTGTCAACATCTCCTGTTACTTGTTCTTCTCATATTGTCAACATCTGTTACTTGTTCTTCTCATATTGTCAAATCTGTTACTTGTTCTTCTCATATTGTCAACATCTGTTACTTGTTCTTCTCATATGTCAACATCTGTTACTTGTTCTTCTCATATGTCAACATCTGTTACTTGTTTTCTCATATTGTCAACATCTGTTATTTTCTTGTCATACTTGTCACATTCATGTTACTTGTTCTTCTCATACTGTAGTTCAACATTCCCGTTACTTGTTTTTCTATGTCAACATCTTACTTTCTTCTCTATGTCAACATCTGTTACTGTCTTCCAATGTCAAATTGTTACTTGTTCTTCTATTGTCAAATCTGTATGTCTCATTGAATTACTTCTCTATATGTCAACATCTGTTACTTGTTCTTCTCATATGTCATTTTATGCTCTCCAACTTACTTCTCATATTGTCAACATCTGTTTTAACTTGTCAATTGTAATGCTCAATTACTCCCTAACTTGTCACGTTGTCACATTCATTGTATTTATCTCCCCTACTTGTCAAGTTGTCAACATGTCATATGATTTATCTCCCCATACTTGTCAAGTTGTCAACATGTCATATGATTTATCTCCCCTATCTTGTCAAGTTGTCAACATGTCATATGATTTATCTCCCCTACTTGTCACGTTGTCACATGTCATATGATTTATCTCCCCTAACTTGTCATTGTCAAATGTCATGATTTATCTCCCTAACTTGTCACGTTGTCAACATGTCTTATGATTTATCTCCCCTATCTTGTCACATTGTCAACATGTCTTATGATTTATCTCCCCTAACTTGTCACGTTGTCAACATGTCCATGATTTATCTCCCCTAACCTTGTCACGTTGTGTCAACATGTCATATGATTTATCTCCCCTATCTTGTGAAGTTGTCAAATGTCATATGATTTATCTCCCCTAACTTGTCACGTTGTCAATATGTCATATGATTTATCTCCCCTAACTTGTCACGTTGTCAACATGTCATCATGATTTATCTCCCCTATCTTGTCACGTTGTGTCAACATGTCATATGATTTATCTCCCTATCTTGTCAAGTTGTCAATATGTCATATGATTTATCTCCCCAAACTTGTCACGTTTGTCAACATGTCTATGATTTATCTCCCCTACTTGTCACGTTGTCAACATGTCTTATGATTTATCTCCCCTATCTTGTGAAGTTGTCAATATGTCATATGATTTATCTCCCCTATCTTGTCACGTTGTGTCATAATGTCATATGATTTATCTCCCCTAACTTGTCACATTGTCAACATGTCATATGATTTATCTCCCTACTTTTCTAATTGTTACTCCCTACTTGTCACGTTGTCAAATGTCATATGATTATCTCCCCTAAATTGTCACGTTGTCAACATGTCATATGATTTATCTCCCTAACTTGTCACGTTGTCAAATGTCATATGATTTATCTCCCCTACTTGTCACATTGTCAACATGTCTTATAATTTATCTCCCCTATCTTGTGAAGTTGTCAACATGTCTCATGATTTATCTCCCCTATCTTGTGAAGTTGTCAACATGTCTTATGATTTATCTCCCCTATCTTGTGAAGTTGTCAACATGTCTGATGGTTTATCTCCCCTATCTTGTCAAGTTGTTGACCTGTCATAAGAATTACCTCCACTATTTTGTCAAGTTGTCGACATGTCACGTGAAGTACCTCCCCTATCTTGTCAAGTTTTCGATATCATATGAATTATCTACCCTAATGTGTTCAGTTGTCAACATCTCCCATGATGTGTTCAGTTGTCAGCATCTTCCATGATGTGTTCATTTGTCAGCATCTCCCATGATGTGTTCATTTGTCAGCATCTTCCATGACGTGTTCAGTTGTCAGCATCTTCCATGACGTGTTAATTTATCAACATCTTCCATGATGTGTTAATTTATCAACATCTCCCATGATGTGTTCAGTTGTCAGCATCTCCCATGACGTGTTCATTTGTCAGCATCTTCCATGACGTGTTCAGTTGTCAGCATCTTCCATGACATGTTCAGTTGTCAGCATCTTCCATGACGTGTTAATTTATCAACATCTCCCATGATGTGTTCATTTGTCAGCATCTTCCATGACGTGTTAATTTATCAACATCTCCCATGATGTGTTCATTTGTCAGCATCTTCCATGACGTGTTAATTTATCAACATCTTCCATGACGTGTTCAGTTGTCAGCATCTTCCATGACGTGTTAATTTCTCAACATCTTCCATGACGTGTTCAGTTGTCAGCATCTTCCATGACGTGTTAATTTATCAACATCTTCCATGACGTGTTTAGTTGTCAACATCTTCCATGACGTGTTCAGTTGTCAACATCTCCCATGATGTGTTCAGTTGTCAGCATCTTCCATGATGTGTTCAATTGTCAACATCTCCCATGATGTGTTCAGTTGTCAACATCTCCCATGATGTGTTCAGTTGTCAACATCTCCCATGATGTGTTCAGTTGTCAACATCTCCCATGATGTTCAGTTGTCAACATCTCCCATGACGTGTTCAGTTGTCAACATCTCCCATGTTGTTCAGTTGTCAACATCTTCCATGATGTGTTCAATTGTCAACATCTCCCATGATGTGTTCAGTTGTCAACATCTCCCATGATGTGTTCAGTTGTCAACATCTCCCATGATGTGTTCAGTTGTCAACATCTCCCATGATGTGTTCAGTTGTCAACATCTCCCATGACGTGTTCAGTTGTCAACATCTCCCATGATGTGTTCAGTTGTCAACATCTTCCATGATGTGTTCAGTTATCAACATCTTCCATGACGTGTTCAGTTGTCAGCATCTTCCATGCCGTGTTGAGTTGTCAACATCTTCCATGACGTGTTCATTTGTCAGCATCTTCCATGACGTGTTCAGTTGTCAACATCTTCCATGACGTGTTGAGTTGTCAACATCTTCCATGACGTGTTGAGTTGTCAACATCTCCCATGACGTGTTCAGTTGTCAACATCTTCCATGACGTGTTCAGTTGTCAACATCTTTCATGATGTGTTCAGTTGTCAACATCTCCCATGACGTGTTCAGTTGTCAACATCTCCATGATGTGTTCAGTTGTCAGCATCTTCCATGATGTGTTCAGTTGTCAGCATCTTCCATGATGTGTTCAGTTGTTAACATCTTCCATGACGTGTTTAGTTGTTAACATCTTCCATGACGTGTTTAGTTGTTAACATCTTCCATGACGTGTTTAGTTGTTAACATCTTCCATGACGTGTTTATTTATCAACATTCTCCCATGACGTGTTCAGTTGTTAACATCTTCCATGACGTGTTTAGTTGTTAACATCTTCCATGACGTGTTTAGTTGTTAACATCTTCCATGACGTGTTCAGTTGTCAGTATCTTCCATGACGTGTTGTTCCGTTGTCAACATCTTCCATGATGTGTTAATTTATCAACATCTTCCATGACGTGTTCAGTTGTTAACATCTTCCATGACGTGTTCAGTTGTCAACATCTTCCATGACGTGTTGAGTTGATGACATCTCCCATTACTTATATGATGTGTAATAATGTTTACAGCACTTAGAAAACAAACAAACAAACAAACAAATAAACAAAACCAACCAACTAACCAAAGAAACAAACTTTGTGTGTTGCCTTGTCAACAACATGGATCAAGAGCAGATAAAAATCCATGGTTTATCTTCATTTACCAAAAAAAAAAAAAAAAAAAAAAAAAGCAAAAACAAAACAACAAAAAACCCATACCTTTTCATCTGTCCTGAGCTTGGGAACATTCTCATAACAACTTAATTAAACTGTCTCAAAATGCTTATCGTTTACTGGCGGGACCGATACTTCTGGCTGTCTACAGAAAGATCAAGTGAAAAGGACACTTTTCCATGAACGTCTTTTATTGCTGAAATATTGCTGTCCTCTTTGAAAGCCTGTTGTTAATGACAAGGCCTTTTCCATGGCAAAAAAACTACTGCTATGTATCAGAAGTTCGTTTGACAGAAAAAGCAGTGTATAAAGGAATAATTTTTATAAATGTGAACATGTTTGATGATTGATAAACAGTTATGGCTATTGTTTGCAATAGTTTGTTCGACAAACCTCAAACGCCACTTTTTGTCCAAAAATAATGCACCTGTCTTTGCTTGCTGTAACTTTCATATTTCCATTTTGTCATGTTCTGGTATTAATTTTGTGCAACGCAGCAATCAGCATAGGCTATGTAAAGTTTGTGATAACATCAGCAATCAGTGTAGACTATGTAGCTTTTGTAGCATCAGCAATCAGTATAACAACCATGTAAGTATTGTAACACCAGCAACCAGTTTAACTACAATGTAAATTTTGTAACACCAGCAAAACAATTTAACTACAATGTAAATTTTGTAACACCAGCAACCAGTTTAACTACAATATAAATTTTGTGATAGCACCAGCAATCAGTTTAGACCATGTAAATTATATGATAGCACCAGCAATCAGCTTAGACTATGTAAATTTTGTGGTAACACCAGCAATCAGTTTAGATCATTTAAATTTTGTGACACCAGCAATCAGTTTAGATCATGTAAATTTTGTGGTAACACCAGCAATCAGTTTAGATCATGTAAATTTTGTGACACCAGTAATCAGTTTAGATCATGTAAATTTTGTGACACCAGTAATCAGTTTAGACCATGTAAATTTTGTGTTAACACCAGCAATCAGTTTAGATCATGTAAATTTTGTGACACTAGCAATCAGTTAAAAAACTATGTAAATTTTGTGTTAACACCAGCAATTAGTTTAGATCATGTAAATTTTGTGGTAACACCAGCAATCAGTTTAACAACTATGTAAATTTTTATAACACCAGCAGTCAGTTTAGATCATGTAAATTTTGTGACAACACCAGCAATCGGTTTAGACTATGTAACTTTTTACATCAGCAATCAGCATAACAGCCACGTAAATTTTGTAACACCAGCAATCAGCTGAACAACTATGTAAATCTTGTAACACCAGCAATCAGTTGAACAACTATGTAAATTTTGTGATAACACCAGCAATCAATTTAGACTATGTAAATTTTGTGACACCATGTAAATTTTGTAACACCAGCAATCAGTTTAGACTATGTAAATTTTGTGACACCAGCAATCAGTTTAGACTATGTAAATTTTGTGGTAACAACAGCAATCAGTTTAGATCATGTAAATTTTGTGACACCATGTAAATTTTGTGACACCAGCAATCAGTTTAGACTATGTAAATTTTGTAACACCAGCAATCAGTTTAACAACTATGTAAATTTTGTGATACCAGCAATCAGTTTAGACTATGTAAATTTTTTGATAACACCAGCAGTCAGTTTAGACTATGTAAATTTTGTAACCCCCAGCAACCAGTTTACGCTATGCAGGCCTAGATTTTGTAACCCCTAGCAATCAGTTTTGACTATCCAAATTCTGTGACACTGGCACTCAGTTTTGAATATTTATCAGTTTTGAATATTTAAAGTTTGTGACATCGGTAGTCAGTGTACGCTATATAACTTGTTGCTTTTGCTTTTAGCATCGGTTTTTGTTGTATGATTTGATAGGCATTTGTTTCCAAAACGTTTAATTTCCTCTTTGAATGTGTTAAGAACATGTTGTGTTCCAAAATTGCATAACGATTTTCCTCTGAGATCTTCATCATCATCATCATCGTTATTGTCGTCGTCGTCATCGTCATCGTCGTTACCGTAAAATATAAACTGAACAAGTTACACAGAGATTTTTCGCCATGACAAATTCTTTCTTACAAGATTACATTACATTGCCTTTATTGATGGTTTGTCACGAGGTATGTTTCCTTATGAAGTAATATTGTATTGACTCTTATGATACATTTTCCTTATGAAGTAATATTGTATTGACTCTTATGATACATTTTCCTTATGAAGTAATATTGTATTGACTCTTATGATACATTTTCCTTATGAAGTAATATTGTATTGACTCTTATGATACATTTTCCTTATGAAGTAACATTGTATTGACTCTTATGATACATTTTCCTTATGAAGTAATATTGTATTGACGTCTTAAGATAAATTTTCCTTATGAAGTAATATTGTATTGACGTCTTAAAATAAATTTTCCTTATGAAGTAATATTGTATTGACGTCTTAAGATAAATTTTCCTTATGAAGTAATATTGTATTGACGTCTTAAGATAAATTTTCCTTATGAAGTAATATTGTATTGACGTCTTATAAATTTTCCTTATGAAGTAATATAGTATTGACGTCTTATAAATTTTCCTTATGAAGTAATATTGTATTGACGTCTTATAAATTTTCCTTATGAAGTAATATTGTATTGATGTCTTATAAACATATTCCTTATGAAGTAATATTGTATTGACGTCTTATAAATTTTCCTTATGAAGTAATATTGTATTGACGTCTTATAAATTTTTCTTATGAAGTAATATTGTATTGACGTCTTATAAATTTTCCTTATGAAGTAATATTGTATTGACGTTTTATAAATTTTCCTTATGAAGTAATATTGTATTGACGTCTTATAAATTTTCCTTATGAAGTAATATTGTATTGACGTCTTATAAATTTCCTTATGAAGTAATATTGTATTGACGTCTTATAAATTTCCTATGAAGTAATATTGTATTGACGTCTTATAAATTTTCTTATGAAGTAATATTGTATTGACGTCTTATAAATTTCTTATGAAGTAATATTGTATTGACGTCTTATAAATTTTCCTTATGAAGTAATATTGTATTGACGTCTCATAAATTTTCCTTATGAAGTAATATTGTATTGACGTCTTATAAATGTTCCTCATAGAACTGTATGATGTTCATGTCTTTTGGTCACGGGTTTTCTTTATGAAGTTCAGTCTCGTGTTCGAAACAAGAGCACAATGCACTTTTTTTTATCATCACGTGCGATGTACCTGTAATATTTATGAACCATGATTTATCATCACGTGTAATGTACCTGTAATATTTATGAACCATGATTTATCATCACGTGTAATGTACCTGTATTATCTATGAACTGATCTCTTTAATACTCGAACGGCCCTCTAAGAGCCAAATATTGTGTTTTCAATGTCGCCATGACCCAGTGTTTTATATCCTGTGATCCGTCAAGACAATTTCGGTGTTTGTCATTTTATGGTTCAGCAACATAGCACACATGTCTGTACGGTTGCTGTTACTACATTAACTTAATAACCAATGCTGCAATTGACGTTTTACTGCATCTTTATTCCAGTAAGACCTGTCTTTTATACTTTCTAAAATCTGTAGTATTCTGTTTCGTCAATGATAAACAAAATTCTGAATTTTTTTTTTTTTTTTTTTGTAATAAAAATGTTGAATGAATATTTTAAGAATCAAACTGTGAACGCTCTATTTGAGTTATTCACGTTTTAATTATGTTTTTCTTGATAGGCGTTTGGTAACTATAGAAATCTGTACGTATGCATGTATTTGCATGTGTGTGTATTTGCATGTGTGTGTATGTGTGTGTTTTAGTTTAGTTTAGTTTTAGTTTAGTAATAGGGACATAACACATTAGCCGTTTGGCTATTTCAAGTCCCATCATTTTTATTTTTATTTTCTTACACTCGTAGTCAAGGTCTGTCGTACGCCCAGTTTTTTTTAATGATTCATTCATCATATTCGTATTTAAGTTCAATGTAATGTTTCCAATGGTCAAGCTGGTTTTTAAACGAGTTTGTGTTTTGTGCTCTTTTAATTTCGTTTGGTAATTTATTCCATACATGTGCAATTCTATTTGTAAAATAAAACTTTCTAATGTTAGTCTTGCAATATTCTATAAATATTTTATCAGTATTATTTCTTGTTTTGTCAGTTGTGTGTGTGTGACTGTGTGTGTGTGTGTGACTGTGTGTGTGTGTGTGTGTGTGTGTGTGTGTGTGTGTGTGTGTGTGTGTGTGTGTGTGTGTGTGACTCTGTATGTGTGTGACTCTGTGTGTGTGTGTGTGTGTGTGTGTGACTCTGTGTGTGTGTGTGAGAGAGAGAGAGAGAGAGAGAGACAGACAGACAGACAGATAGACAGACAGACAGACAGACAGACACAGAGAGAGAGAGAGAGAGAGAGAAAGAGTTGCTCCGTTGCATGCGAAGTGCTACCCCTGGGGACAGCAACCAACAATCATGCAAAACAAACAAACAAACAAACCAAAACAGGCTGTAACGAAAACCAGATCAAAACAACATTCATTCCAAATAAACAAAGTGATTATGTCCCCCTTGTAAACGCTTGTCATCTGTCATACTATCAACAAGAGTCAGGTCATAGACTAAAAGAGTTGAACATTGGCTAAGATGGGCAGAAGATGGAGCTTTACATGACATTCACTGATTACAGTAAAGCATTTGACACTGTAAAGCATGAGTACCTCTTCCAAACCATGAACAAACTGGGTTTCCTGAGGCACCTGGTCACATTGCTAATTAATCTCTACACAGACCGGCAGGCCACGATAAGATGGAACAGACAAATTGCAGGCTCTTCCCAATCCAAAAGGGAGTCAGGCAAGGATGCATACTTTCACCACAGCTGTTCAGCTTGTACACAGAACAGAAAATGAGAAAGACAGAGATTGAAGAACTTGGTGTAAAGACTGGCGGGGAGGAAATCGCAAACTTGAGGTACACGGATGACACTGCTCTCTATCAGGCTGCAAAGACAATATGCAAACCA
>JAPXFY010000019.1:74250210-74260210 GCA_030674185.1 Monoplex corrugatus
CTCCTCTGAAAGCTTTCATGGATGACACAACAGTCTTGTCCACGGATGAGGAAGAGACACACCAAATCTTAAAGCAGCTGGATGAGCTGGTGGCCTCTTCAAGAATGAGGTTCAAACCTAAGAAATCCCGAAGTCTCTCACTGCGAAAAGGAAAAGTGGCAGATTCAGTCAAATTCATGGTAGCCAACCAAGCCATCCCCACTGTCACAGAAGAGCCAGTAAAAAGTCTCGGAAGATGGTATGATGACTCCCTGAAAGACACACAAAGGGGATGTGAAACCAAGCAAACAGCAGAAGAAGGCCTGAAGAAAATAGATAACTGCGGACTGCCAGGCAAATACAAAGTCTGGTGTCTACAGTTCATGCTGATACCAAAACTGCTGTGGCCACTGCTAATCTATGACATTTGCACCAGCACAGTCGAAGCAATGGAAGCCAAAATCAACAAATACACAAGAAAATGGCTCGGTGTCCCACCTGGTCTCACTGATGTTGCATTCTACTGTCGTCAAGCAATGCTGAAGCTACCTCTCAAATCCATAGTGGAGGAATACAAAGTTGGAAAAGCAAGACTGTTGAGCATGCTGGAGGAATCGGAAGACAATATCGTGAGATCAGTTCATCCAAAGCTGAGAACTGGCAGAAAGTGGAAAGTCCAAGAGGCTGTAAACAATGCCAAGAGAAACCTCAGCATCAAAGAAATAATTGGACACACGCAAACCAACAGACAGGGACTGGGAGCAACAAAAATGCAGTGGTGGTCCAAAGCCAAAGGGAAGGAAAAAAGAGACATGATCATACAGGAGTTGAAGGAAGAAGAAGATGTCAAAAGAGTGCAGAAGGCAGTCCAGCAAGGTCAACAGGGGCAATGGACAACATGGGACAATGCACTCCAAAGAAGTCTCAGCTGGAACGATATGTGGCACATGGCTCCTCTAAGGATAAGCTTCCTCCTCAGATCTGTATATGACCTGCTCCCCTCGAATGCAAACTTAGTGAAATGGGGGAAAGCAGACGACCCAGCATGTCCGCTCTGTCAGAAGAAACAAACAGTGGAACATGTCCTAAGCTCTTGCAAAGTAGCGCTAGCCCAAGGAAGGTATACATGGAGGCACAACCAAGTTCTGAAAGTGATTACAGATGTGGTTAGCGAAAAAACCATGACCCCAAACGCACCAATTGCTATGACAACGTTCTACAAAGCAGGAGGGAAACAGGTCTGGCCCGAAAGTGCTATGACAACCAGCACATTGCCAAAGGGTCTTCTGGATGGAGCAGTCGACTGGGAGTGTACAGCAGACCTCCCAGAGTGGAGAAATTACCCAGATGTCATCAGCAAGACAGGCATGAGACCAGACATCGCTCTCCACTCTGACTCCTCGAAACAAGTGATTCTGATAGAACTCACTGTGCCATACGAAAGCAGAATGGAAGAAGCACATATCTACAAGACCGAAAAATACGCCGGTCTTGCCAGCACCCTGAAGAAAGCAGGTCTGCGGGTCAAAATCTTCGCCATAGAGGTCGGGGCAAGAGGGTTTGTGGGCACCTCCGCTTATGATCTCATGAAACAACTCGCCATTTCTGGGAAGAAGAGGACTAGAGCCCTTAAAGCGATGGCAGAGGCAGCAGAAAGGAGCTCAAGCTGGATCTGGGCAAGGAGGAACCAAAAAAGTGAACTTCATAAGGATTAAATTCCCTACAGATGATGTGTGCCCCGTTAGCACATTGGTAAAACCGCGTACCGCAGTTCTGAAGCGCAGAATCGCCCAGGTTCGATCCCGGCGTGGGAAAAAAAAAAAAAAATAGACAACAGCAGAAGGGCATCCAGGAGTCATGACCTGGATGTGGCCCGGCCCCCCGAGAGTGTAAGGAATTCAGGGCCGAAACACTTGTCTAAAGGGGGTTACTTCTCTGAAGACCTTCTGTTGTCTAGCTCTCCCTAGAGTTTCTTTCTACCATAGATACCCCAACAACAGAATTATTAATCTTTGAGAGAGAGAGAGAGGAGAGAGACAGAGACGGAGACATAGAGAGAGAAACAAAATAAAACAAAAGAAAACAAAACAAAAGATCAAACAAACAAGCAAATGATTTTCTTCAGAATGTGACAGTTCAATAGTATCATGATAAGTCTCCTTGTGGTGGGCTGCCGTAAGACTTGAACACAAGCATTGGGTCCGGAAAGAAATCTTACATTCCCAACAGGTTGTCTACAAAGAACTCCAAATCTCAGTAATTGTACTCTGTCTTTTGCTTTGATTTTGAAGTAATGGCAATGGTTATCAAACCCGTACATACACAAAAACAGTGCGTGTGTGTGTGTGTGTGTGTGTGTGTTGTGTGTGTGTGTGTGTATGTGTGCGTGCGTGCGTGTGTGTGTGTGTATGCGTACGTGTGTGTGTGTGTGTATGTGTATGCGTACGTGTGGTGTGTGTGTGTGTGTTCGTGCGTGTGTATGTGGTCATCGGAAAGTTAATTTTCATGCAGAGCTCCACCCCACTCCCCCAATGTTTTAACTTTAGGCCTACTGGTGCATTTCTCCAACTTAATTCACGTGCTGTGTACTTTAAATCAGGAAGACGACGTAGGGGAAAAGTGCTTCAGCGAAAACCCTAAGTACAAATGCACAAACTACCACGAATATACCAGAAATCACCAACAAAAGAGGGGACGTGTTGAAGGAACTACTTGGAGCACGTGTAGTTTACGACATTAAACTTTTCGCGCCCTTTCTGGCATGTCAGTCAGGCCGCTTCCGGTTGGTCTGCTCTGAAGGGGTCGTCGATTTGTTTACACTCACTATGGCGATAGGCTTGCCACTAGTCTGTTCGGGCTGCACACGAGGACTGTCTTAAGTTGATACAAGTTTTGCGGGAATGTGTAGATTGAGTCCCAACTGTTGATAAAGCACTCGCCATCAATCGCTCCCGGTTTCTCGCATTCAGCAGCGCTAGGAGTGTCCTGCTGACCCGTCTAAATGGTGGTTGCCACCCAGGCAAACGTTCATTTGGAATGGAGAGGACAGTAGGCTTGTGTGTAAAAGTTGCACAAACGTGACAGTGCTCGGGAAACGTCCGGTGTGCGGGTGCTGTGTGAACATTAATCTCGGAGCTTGTGCGATTGCACGCTTGATCTCTTTGTCGTGGCTTAATCCTGTGGTGTTATGTGGGATTTGTTAGGGTGTAAACCCAAGAACTGGCTGCTTCGGTCGTTTTTACTTTAGGGAGTTGAACTAAGTCTGCGCTGGACTCGCAACCCACACACAAGACTTGATCTTACACAGGTTGGTTCATTTGGTGTGTTCCTGTAGTGTTCCAGAGACAGTTTCGCTTGAGAGATCACGTCTAAAGAGAGTTGTACAAAGACAGATACAATGTTGGATGGTTAGGGTTGAGCAGGTACTTGGAATGTGACTTAAGAACAGTTAAAAGTTGAAACAGTAAAATTAAAACCATAAAGTTGAATGCTGGGTGGAACGGTTTATATTTGATTAGACATGTCACTGTTTTAATTTTTACAAATGATTTGTTAAATAGAGTATGCATGTAACTTACTGCATGCTCACAAACGTGAGTCACACAAAGTCTGTTCCAACCAAACTGTATTCTTACCAGTATCCCCGTACATTATCTCTGTTTAACTCTACTGCTTCTCTCCACCCCCAAGCACATACTTATCGCCATGCAGTGCCATCTACACCACACTAACAATTGCAATAATAAATGCAAATATTGAATTTTACATTTTCAGGTGAACTTGTGGTGAGGGTTGGAAAAAAAGATATTGAACAAGATGGCTGGTATAGCATCCAAGGTAAGTGTCATGATTAATCTTGATTTTTATTTTTGTTTGTTTATATATAAAAGGTCCCAGGAAACCCAAAAAAGCATAAGAAAAATGTAAATGTTGACAGTTGATAGGAGAGATCCTGATGTAAAGTTACATCGTTACAATGTTACTAAATCAATTTGTTTACAGCAGTCATGTTGTTGTCACACACTAGAGCTAAATTGTTACAATGTTACTAAATCAATTTGTTTACAGCAGTCATGTTGTTGTCACACACTAGAGCTAAATTGTTACAATGTTACTAAATCAATTTGTTTACAGCAGTCATGTTGTTGTCACACACTAGAGCTAAATTGTTACAATGTTACTAAATCAATTTGTTTACAGCAGTCATGTTGTTGTCACACACTAGAGCTAAATTGTTACAATGTTACTAAATCAATTTGTTTACAGCAGTCATGTTGTTGTCACACACTAGAACTAAATTGTTACAGTGTTACTAAATCAGTTTGTCTACAGCAGTCATGTTGTTGTCACACACTAGAACTAAATTGTTACAGTGTTGCTAAATCAGTTTGTCTACAGCAGTCATGTTGTTGTCACACACTAGAGCTAAATTGTTACAATGTTACTAAATCAATTTGTTTACAGCAGTCATGTTGTTGTCACACACTAGAGCTAAATTGTTACAATGTTACTAAATCAATTTGTTTACAGCAGTCATGTTGTTGTCACACACTAGAGCTAAATTGTTACAATGTTACTAAATCAATTTGTTTACAGCAGTCATGTTGTTGTCACACACTAGAACTAAATTGTTACAGTGTTACTAAATCAGTTTGTCTACAGCAGTCATGTTGTTGTCACACACTAGAACTAAATTGTTACAGTGTTGCTAAATCAGTTTGTCTACAGCAGTCATGTTGTTGTCACACACTAGAACTAAATTGTTACAATGTTACTAAATCAGTTTGTCTACAGCAGTCATGTTGTTGTCACACACTAGAACTAAATTGTTACAGTGTTACTAAATCAGTTTGTCTACAGCAGTCATGTTGTTGTCACACACTAGAACTAAATTGTTACAATGTTACTAAATCAGTTTGTCTACAGCAGTCATGTTGTTGTCACACACTAGAGCTAAATTGTTACAATGTTACTAAATCAGTTTGTCTACAGCAGTCATGTGGTCACTGACTAGAGCTAAATTTTAAGTATCATTCGTTTTAAGGGATTGACATGGGGTAAACAAGTCTGTGACAATAACATGAATAAAGTATTGAGAAAGATTTTGAATACAATAGATAGAAACAACAATACTAATAATGATGATAATAATAATAATAACAATGATAAGTTATAATGACAGCCTTGATAATAATAATTATTATAATAAATAATAATAATAACAATAATGATAATAATAATTTGATTTGTGTGGTGCACACAGTCCATGTCAAGGCATGCTCATTGCACTTTACTTACAAAGTAAAATATAACCAAGAATATACCCCATAAGAATAAAAAGAAATAATAACTCCTTGCACACAGTCACAATATACAACAGCAATAACAGTTCCCATAAAGCTAACCAATACAAAGAAAGAGTCAGCAAACCAAACCAACAAGCAGCGACAGTAAACAAGCAACAGTAGTAAACAGGCGAACCAACAAACAACAACAGTAAACAAGCAAACCAACAAACAACAACAGTAAACAAGCAAACCAACAAACAACAACAATAAACAAGCAAACCATCAATTACACCAGTAAACAGTCAAAGACCAGCAACACAGCAGGGAAAAGATCAGGTCCTGGTGATGTTATTGATTATCTCTGGTGACCTGACTGTTAGGGGAAAAGGAGAACATTTCCCACCCACTGTGAACAGCAAGCGTTGAAGCATTGATTTATTGATTGCTATCAACAAGCCTCAGGGTGGGACTCTATTAATGCTTGAGGTTTTTTGACAGGGAGAGAGAGGTTGACACATAATGACAGATATGGGGACTCTATCAATGCGCAAGGTTTTTGGACAGGGAGAGAGAGGTTGACACACAGTGACAGATATGGGGACTCTATTAATGCGTGAGTTTTTTTGACAGGGAGAGAGGTTGACACACAATAACAGATATGGGGACTCTATTAATGCGTAAGGTTTTTGGACAGGGAGAGAGAGGTTGACACACAGTGACAGATATGGGGACTGTATAAATCATAATGTGTGAGTTTTTTTGACAGGGAGAGAGAGGTTGACACACAATAACAGAGATGGGGACTCTATCAATGCGTGAGGTTTTTGGACAGGGAGAGAGCTTGACACACAATAACAGATAGGAAGCTGAAGAGATCAAAGAACATGAACACACGGTGGAAAAACTGTATGATTGGTAACCAGAAAACATACATGGAAACAGAATTATGTCCAGTAAGCATAATCATATTTTAGGATGAAACAAGATAATGACAACCATCACAGAAGACTGTATTATCATCAGTGTGATCATAGTCTTTATAGCAGGAAACATTTGCCACACATACAGTCTTACATGGTGATAATGTACACACACACACACACACACACACACACACACACACACACACACACACACACACACACACACACACACACACACACACACACACACACACACACAGAAGTATTGGTTTTGTTTGCATTTTGTTTGTTCACACTCAGACAATGCCATATGCGCTCCACCCAAATCCGCCAGCAATTATCTGGCAGACACCTTGTACCTTAGCAAAACCCTGTGTACTGGCAAGGTCTTGACATGGGGAAAGGTGGATGGGGGTGGGGGGAGGAACCTATGACACAGTAAGGTGATACCACCAGAACAGGCAGCCAACAGGTCAATGAACCTATGACACAGTAAGGTGATACCACCAGAACAGGCAGCCAACAGGTCAATGAACCTAGACACAGTAAGGTGATACACCAGAACAGGCAGCAACAGGTCAATGAACCTATGACACAGTAAGGTGACACCACCAGAACAGGCAGCCAATAGGCCAGTGAACCTATGACACAGTAAGGTGACACCACCAGAACAGGCATCCAATAGGCCAGTGAACCTATGACACAGTAAGGTGACACCACCAGAACAGGCGGCCAACAGGCCAGTGAACCTATGACACAGTAAGGTGACACCACCAGAACAGACAGCCAACAGGTGACACCACCAGAACAGACAGCCAACAGCTGACACCACCAGAACAGACAGCCAACAGACCAGTTTTCTATGTTGCTGACTGAGATTGAACTCAAGATATTGGATCATGAGTCCATGGCTGTATCAAAAGAACCAATCAGCACACATGGAAATACAAATAAGCAAAAAACATGTAGTAGTAGTAGTTGTAGCAGTAGTAATAGTAGTAGTAGCAGTAGTTGTAGCAGTAGTAATAGTAGTAGTAGCAGTAGTTGTAGCAGTAGTAATAGTAGTAGTAGCAGTAGTTGTTGTAACAGTAATAATAGTAGCAGTAGTTGTAGCAGTAGTAATAGTAGTAGTAGCAGTAGTTGTAGCAGTAGTAATAGTAGTAGTAGCAGTAGTTGTAACAGTAATAATAGTAGCAGTAGTTGTAGCAGTAGTAATAGTAGTAGTAGCAGTAGTTGTAGCAGTAGTAATAGTAGTAGTAGCAGTAGTTGTTGTAACAGTAATAATAGTAGCAGTAGTTGTAGCAGTAGTAATAGTAGTAGTAGCAGTAGTTGTAGCAGTAGTAATAGTAGTAGTAGCAGTAGTTGTTGTAGCAGTAGTAATAGTAGTAGTAGCAGTAGTTGTTGTAGCAGTAATAATAGTAGTAGTAGTAGCAGTAGATGTTGTAGCAGTACATATTTAGACAAAAACTGTGTACATATTTAGACAGAAGGAAAACTGTGTACATATTTAGACAGACAGAAAACTGTGTACATATTTAGACAGACAGAAAACTGTGTACATATTTAGACAGAAAGAAAACTGTGTACATATTTAGACAGACAGAAAGCTGTGTACATATTTAGACAGACAGAAAGCTGTGTACATATTTAGACAGACAGAAAGCTGTGTACATATTTAGACAGACAGAAAACTGTGTACATATTTAGACAGAAAGAAAACTGTGTACATATTTAGACAGACAGAAAACTGTGTACATATTTAGACAGAAGAAAACTGTGTACATATTTAGACAGACAGAAAACTGTGTACATATTTAGAGAGAAGGAAAACTGTGTACATATTTAGACAGACAGAAAACTGTGTATATATTTAGACAGACAGAAAACTGTGTACATATTTAGACAGAAAGCTGTGTACATATTTAGACAGACCGAAAGCTGTGTACATATTTAGACAGACAGAAAACTGTGTACATATTTAGACAGAAAGCTGTGTACATATTTAGACAGACCGAAAGCTGTGTACATATTTAGACAGACAGAAAACTGTGTACTTATTTAGACAGACAGAAAACTGTGTTGACATATTTAGACAGACAGAAGCTGTGTTGACATATTTAGACAGACAGAAAACTGTGTACATATTTAGACAGACAGAAAACTGTGTACATATTTAGACAGACAGAAAACTGTGTACATATTTAGACAGATAGAAAACTGTGTTGACATATTTAGACAGAAAGAAAACTGTGTTGACATATTTAGACAGACAGAAAACTGTACATATTTGGACAGAAAACTGTGTACATATTTAGACAGACAGAAAACTGTGTTGACATATTTAGACAGAAAGAAAACTGTGTACATATTTAGACAGACAGAAAACTGTGTACATATTTAGAGAGAAAGAAAACTGTGTACATATTTAGACAGACAGAAAACTGTGTATATATTTAGACAGACAGAAAACTGTGTACATATTTAGACAGACAGAAAACTGTGTATATATTTAGACAGACAGAAAACTGTGTACATATTTAGACAGAAAGCTGTGTACATATTTAGACAGACAGAAAGCTGTGTACATATTTAGACAGACAGAAAACTGTGTACATATTTAGACAGACAGAAAGCTGTGTTGACATATTTAGACAGACAGAAAACTGTGTACATATTTAGACAGACAGAAAACTGTGTACATATTTAGACAGACAGAAAACTGTGTACATATTTAGACAGAAAGAAAACTGTGTTGACATATTTAGACAGAAAGAAAACTGTGTTGACATATTTAGACAGACAGAAAACTGTGTACATATTTGGACAGAAAACTGTGTACATATTTAGACAGACAGAAAACTGTGTTGACATATTTAGACAGAAAGAAAACTGTGTACATATTTAGACAGACAGAAAACTGTGTACATATTTAGACAGAAAGAAAACTGTGTACATATTTAGACAGACAGAAAACTGTGTACATATTTAGACAGAAAAACTGTGTACATCTTTAGACAGAAAACTGTTTACATATTTAGACAGAAAACTGTGTACATATTTAGACAGACAGAAAACTGTGTACATATTTAGACAGACAGAAAACTGTGTACATATTTAGACAGAAAGAAAACTGTGTACATATTTAGACAGACAGAAAACAGTGTACATATTTAGACAGACAGAAAACTGTGCACATATTTAGACAGACAGAAAACTGTGTTGACATATTTAGACAGACAGAAAACTGTACATATTTAGACAGACAGAAAACTGTGTTGACATATTTAGACAGAAAGAAAACTGTGTACATATTTAGACAGACAGAAAACTGTGTACATATTTAGAGAGAAAGAAAACTGTGTACATTATTAGACAGACAGAAAACTGTGTACATATTTAGACAGACAGAAAACTGTACATATTTAGACAGAAAGAAAACTGTGTGTACATATTTAGACAGACAGAAAACTGTGTACATATTTAGACAGACAGAAAACTGTGTACATATTTAGACAGACAGAAAACTGTGTAGCAGTGTGCTGTCCTAGGATAGAGTAACCTTAATTTCATATGGTAAATCCATTGTGGAAAAAAACATAAATAAATAAACTATGATGAAGAAAATAAAAAAAACTAAATAACTATGAAAAGAAAAACAAACAAAACATAAATAAATAAACTATGATAAAGAAATAATCAAAAACAAAACATAAATAAATAAACTATGATAAAGAAATAATCAAAAACAAAACATAAATAAATAAACTATGATAAAGAAATAATCAAAAACAAAAACAAAACTATAAATAC
>JAPXFY010000019.1:74262710-74311232 GCA_030674185.1 Monoplex corrugatus
CTAGTCTGGTCTGGTCCAGTCTGGTCTGGTCTGGTCTGGTCTGCATGTTGATGTGGATATTTGTAGGGTGGGTCAGGAAATTTTGTGCAGTAATACATGCGGAGGAGTTTACACATTCAGAAAGTAGAGTGTCAGCAGATGGGCAACATGATCGGGGAAGTCAGACCTAGAATAGCAAAGGTTGCTGTAGCTTTCAATTCTCCGAACAACATCTGGAAAAACCAAAACATAGCAGAAGAACAAAACTGAACCTTTTCAAATCCAGTGTCCTCACAGCCCTAAAGTACAGATATGAAAGTTGGTGTTGTACAAAAGCCTTGGAAAACGCACTGAATGCCTTTGAAAGAAAGTAGCTCAGGAAGACTCTAGGCATTAGATGGGATCGGTTTAACTCCAGCCAAGAAGTAAGAGACATTGCTGACCAGCCATACACATCAAACATCATCAGAAAGAAAAGATGGAAATATCATGGCCATGCATTGAAAATGGACAGTAAAAGACCAAAGGCAGCGCTGTATTGGAGCCTGAAGGGGCAAAGAAGAAAAGGAAGACTGACAACAACCCTCAAAAGAACACTTCAGTCTGAAGGAAGAGCGGTAAACATCAACGACCTGAAAACAGTTGAACAGACGACAGCTGACAGAGAAAGATGGAGAGCCCTGGTCCCTGCCCTTTGTGCCACGTTTGACACTGGAGGGTAAGGTAAGGTAAGGTAAGGCAAGGCAGTGTAAAGTAAGGTAAGGTAAAGTAAGTAAGGTCAGGTAAGGTAAAATCAGGTAAGGTAAGGTAAAGTAAGGTAAGGTAAGATAAGGCAGTGAAAGATGAGGTAAAGTAAGGTCAGGTAAGGTAAGGTCAGGTAAGGCAAGGTAATGATTATATGTCTTTAACATCAAGTAACACATTTTGCTCCAAATTAAAGGAGCCATGCCTTGATAAAATACAGACATACAAACTGTAAATACTTTGCTTGATTTGTATTCTGTGTGATAAAAATTGAATAAAATCGCATGTGTGTGTGTGTGCGTGCGTGCATGCATGTTTGTTGGTGTGTGTGTGTGTGTGTGTATGTTTGTTGGTATGTGTGTGTGTGTGTGTGTGTGTGTGTGTGTGTGTGTGTGTGTGTGTGTGTGTGTGTGTGTGTGTGTGTGTGTGTGTGTGTGTGTGTGGTCAACAGCTACAACCCCCAGGGGTTAACAAGGAGAAACCCAAGAGTGCTGCGTGTGAAGCAATGGCGCTGGTGGACAGATACGGTGCTAACTACGTTGACAAGGTATCACCAGTCACACATGATCCTCGTGTCCAGGGATGATTTGCCCTCCATATGTCTGTCCACCCTCCTGTCCTACTGCCCTCCTGTCCTACTGCCCTTCTGTCCTACTGCCCTCCTGTCCTACTGCCCTCCTGTCCTGCCCTCCTGTCCTCCCCTCCTGTCCTCCCCGTCCTGTCCTACTGCCCTCCCTGTCCTGTCCTACTGCCCTCCCTGTCCTGTCCTACTGCCCTCCTGTCCTCCCCGTCCTGTCCTACTGCCTTCCTGTCCTCCCCATCCTGTCCTACTGCCCTCCTGTCCTCCCCGTCCTGTCCTACTGCCCTCCTGTCCTCCCCGTCCTGTCCTACTCTGCCCTCCCTGTCCTGTCCTACTGCCCTCCTGTCCTCCCCGTCCTGTCCTACTGCCCTCCCTGTCCTGTCCTACTGCCCTCCTGTCCTCCCCGTCCTGTCCTACTGCCCTCCCTGTCCTGTCCTACTGCCCTCCTGTCCTCCCCGTCCTGTCCTACTGCCCTCCCTGTCCTGTCCTACTGCCCTCCTGTCCTCCCTGTCCTGTCCTACTGCCCTCCCTGTCCTGTCCTACTGCCCTCCTGTCCTCCCCGTCCTGTCCTACTGCCTTCCCTGTCCTGTCCTATCCTACTGCCCTCCTGTCCTCCCCGTCCTGTCCTACTGCCCTCCTGTCCTCCCCGTCCTGTCCTACTGCCCTGTCCTCCCCGTCCTGTCCTACTGCCCTCCTGTCCTCCCCATCCCGCCCTCCTGTCCTCCCTGTCCTGTCCTACTGCCCTCCCTGTTCTGTCCTACTGCCTCTGTCCTCCGTCCTGTCCTACTCCCTCCTGTCCTCCCCATCCTGTCCTACTGCCCTGTCGTCCCTGTCCTGTCCTACTGCCCCTCCTGTCTCCCCTCCTGTCCTACTGCCCTCCCTGTCCTGTCCTACTGCCCCCTCCTGTCCTCCCCATCCTGTCCTACTGCCCTCCCTGTCCTGTCCTACTGCCTCCTGTCCTCCCCACTCCTGTCCTACTGCCTCTCCCTGTCCTGTCCTACTGCCCTCCTGTCCTCCCCTCCTGTCCTACTGCCCTCCTGTCCACTGCTCCTCTCTCCTGTCTACTGCTCCTCCCCATCCTGTCCTACTGCCTCTGTCCCCGTCCTGTCCTACTGCCTCCGTCCTCCCGTCCTGTCCTACTGCCCTCCTGTCCTCCCCGTCCTGTCCTACTGTCCTCTCCCTCCTGTCCTACTGCCCTCCTGTCCTCCCCATCCTGTCCTACTGCCTTCCTGTCCTCCCGTCCTGTCCTACTGCCCTCCTGTCCTCCCCGTCCTGTCCTACTGCCCTCCTGTCCTCCCGTCCTGTCCTACTGCCCTCCCTGTCCTGTCCTACTGCCCTCCTGTCCTCCCCGTCCTGTCCTACTGTCCTCCCTGTACTATTATTTCATTGACTCCTGCACCTTATCCACCACTTGCGAAAACTTAACCCTTTGACTCCCTCACCCTGTCCACCAGCTTCCTGCAGGAAACTGGACAATAGGGTGAAGGAATCAGAGGGTTAAGTTTTTGGTTTATTAGCATGGTTGGCAATGCAGGATGCTGGTGGACAGGGTGCGGGAGTCAAGGTATTAACGATGGACTTCGTTGCACAGTCTCTGTGTAGTTTGTGTGCTACCAACAACTTGACCCTACAGGTTAGGCGTGTTATGATGGTGACGATTTATATTTGAGGAAGGGAACACTCTGTGTAGTTTGTGTGCTACCAACAACTTGACCCTACAGGTTAGGCGTGTTATGATGATGATGATTTATATTTCAGGAAGGGAACACTCTGTGTAGTTTGTGTGCTACCAACAACTTGACCCTACAGGTTAGCCGCATTGATGATGATGATGATTTATATTTCAGGAAGGGAACACCCTCCTTCACCGTGTATCAAACTCCACTCCAGCACACATTTACGTTCTTGCCAACAAAGGTGTGCCGGTCAACATTCAGAACAATGTGAGTTTGTTGAAAAAAGTGGGTAGGGTTGTCCGTAAGTACAGGTGGTGTTTAACTTTAGTTATAAAGAGAAAAATTCATATGAACAGGTAGAGGGAGAGAAAGGAAATGTGTGCGTAGTGCGTGCGTGTTTGTGTGTAAAACAAAGGGATAACAATTGTAAGTACTCTTTTTGTGAGTACAGGTTGTGCTGTTTGTCATCATAATATGATGTATAATGATTATGGACAGCATGGAGAACGTATGTCTGTCAGTGGTATGTGTCTGTGATGTCATCCAACGTTTAATGGGAGCAGCATCTAGTCTCTGCATGGTTTTGAATGGTGTATGAACAGTGCATTGTCTGTGTGTATATGGACAGTGCATTGTCTGTGTGTATATGGACAGTGCATTGTCTGTGTGTATATGGATAGTGTATTGTCTGTGTGTATATGGACAGTGCATTGTGTGTTGTGTGTATAGGAAGTGTATTGTTGTGTGTTATGGACAGTGCATTTGTGTGTGTGTGTGTGTGTATGGACAGTGCATTGTGTGTGGTGTGTGTGTATGGACAGTGCATTGTGTGTGTGTGTGTGTGTATATGGACAGTGCATTGTGTGTGGTGCTGTTGTGTGTATATGGACAGTGCATTGTGGTGTGTGTGTATATGAACAGTGCATTGTCTGTGTGTATATGGACAGTGCATTGTTGTGTGTATATGAACAGTGCATTGTCTGTGTGTATATGGACAGTGCATTGTCTGTGTGTATATGAACAGTGCATTGTCTGTGTGTATATGGAACAGTGCATTGTCTGTGTGTAAATGAACAGTGCATTGTCTGTGTGTATATGAACAGTGCATTGTCTGTGTGTAAATAACAGTGCATTGTCTGTGTGTATATGAACAGTGCATTGTCTGTGTGTATATGAACAGTGCATTGTCTGTGTGTATATGACAGTGCATTGTCTGTGTGTATATGACAGTGCATTGTCTGTGTGTATATGGACAGTGCATTGTCTGTGTGTATATGGACAGTGCATTGTCTGTGTGTATATGGACAGTGCGTTATCTGTGTGTATATGGACAGTGCATTGTCTGTGTGTATATGGACAGTGCATTGTCTGTGTGTATATGGACAGTGCGTTGTCTGTGTGTATATGGACAGTGCACTGTCTGTGTGTATATGGACAGTGCGTTATCTGTGTGTATATGGACAGTGCATTGTCTGTGTGTATATGGACAGTGCACTGTCTGTGTGTATATGGATAGTGTGTTGTCTGTGTGTATATGGACAGTGCATTGTCTGTGTGTATATAAATAGTGCATTGTCTGTGTGTATATGGATTGTGCATTGTCTGTGTGTATATGAACAGTGCATTGTCTGTGTGTAAATAAACAGTGCATTGTGTGTGTGTATATGAACAGTGCATTGTGTGTGTGTATATGAACAGTGCATTGTCTGTGTGTAAATAAACAGTGCATTGTCTGTGTGTAAATAAACAGTGCATTGTGTGTGTGTATATGGACAGTGCATTGTGTGTGTGTATATGGACAGTGCATTGTCTGTGTGTATATGGACAGTGCATTGTCTGTGTGTATATGAACAGTGCATTGTCTGTGTGTATATCGACAGTGCATTGTGTGTGTGTGTGTGTATATGGACAGTGCATTGTCTGTGTGTATATCGACAGTGCATTGTCTGTGTGTATATCGACAGTGCGCTACTTGTGTGTATATATAAACAGTGCATTGTCTGTGTGTATATGGACAGTGCATTGTCTGTGTGTATATCGACAGTGCATTGTCTGTGTGTATATGGATAGTGCATTGTCTGTGTGTATATGAACAGTGCATTGTCTGTGTGTATATGAATAGTGCATTGTCTGTGTATAAACAGTGCATTGTCTGTGTGTATATGAACAGTGCATTGTCTGTGTGTATATAGACAGTTTATTGTCTGTGTGTATATATAACCAGTGCAATGCGTGTGTGTCTGTGCATGTGTGTGTTTTGAAGAGATGTACAGAAAATTTGTGTAATTTAGTCAGAATAAATTCTGCATGTTACCTGACTGCCTTTCGTTACAGTGTTCGATGTGCTTTGCAGGTGTTTTTTGTTTTGTTTTGTTTTGTTTTGTTTTTTTGGGAGGACAGTGGAGGAAGGGATTTTGTTTTGTTTTTCTGTGTTCCTATTTTGTTTCTATTGACTGCTTAGTTGTTTCACATTATTATTTCACACTGACTGTTGGCAGGTGGGAGACACAGCTCTGCACTTAGCCGTCCGACGAGACAACTTTGACTGTGCTGAGGCCTTGATACAATGCAGTGCTGACCTCTCTGTCAGAAATGGGGTCAGTGTTTTAGTCTTACGCTTTGTCTTGTCATGTGTCAGTGGGTCTGTCCACTGTAATGTTATTTCTCTTTTGTAAAGATTGTATTTTATCCAGTAGGATTGTCAGTGGGTCTGTCCACTGTAATGTTATTTCTCTTTTGTACAGATTGTGTTTTATCCAGTAGGATTGTCAGTGGGTCTGTCCACTGTAATGTTATTTCTCTTTTGTATAGATTGTGTTTTATCCAGTAGGATTGTAAGCTACTGAAGACCAACGGTAATTTGAAATTTTCTTTCTTTTTTTATCTATAATTTAAAAAAAAATTTTTTTTTTCTGAGATGCCTGGGTTGGCCTACACTGTGCAGGTGGTATGTTGCTGCACAGTCTGCGTTCTCCATCTTCGGCAGGTGTGCATGCTGAGTGACTTAATGGCAGGTGTGCATGCTGAGTGACTTAATGGCAGGTGTGCATGCTGAGTGACTTAATGTTTCCTTAGGCACCACACACTGACATGATTTACAGAATATTCAACATGTATATTTGATTTCTGTGTACATGTTGTTGTTGTTGTTGCTGTTGTTGTTGTTGTTGTTGCTGTTGTTGTTGCTGTTGTTGTTGTTGTTGTTGGAACCAGACATGTCAAGCTGCCATGGGGCCACTCACCAGGGAAGACTGCATTGCTGTTGGGTCTTTTCAGTGGAGTTCAGCAGTGCCTGTTCTGATCCAACTTAATAAGAACACTGCCTACTAAACACCCCCCCCCTCCCCTACCAGTGACAGTAATCACACAGTTGTTGGAGCCAGACCAAGTGAGTGTTCTGCAGTACGGGGGCCACCACCATGGCCCTCCAACAATGGCCCCCATGAAGTACTGACACACAAGACTTTACCCTGAATTCACAGAAGTTGCAGAAGAAATGAAAACTGAGGTCAGCACGAGGTCTGGGCATGAAGGACTACAGAATGTGGCGCAGTATTCATGATGATATGATGAGTGATGGTTTTATGATAATGAGGATGGTGATGTGATTATTCTAATGGACATGACACAGTATTTGTGATGATGATGGTGATGTGATTATTCTAATGGACATGGCACAGTATTCATGATGATATGATGAGTGATGGTTTTATTATAATGAGGATGGTGATGTGATTATTCTAATGGATATGGCACAGTATTCATGATGCTGTGATAATGATGGTGATGTGATTATTCTGATGGCTATGTCACAGTATTCATGATGCTATGATAAGTGATGGTGTTGTGATAATGATGGTGATGTGATTATTCTGATGGATGTGACTTGTCGTTCATTCAGTTCTGTTGTGGAACAGTTCTTTGCTGTTTTCTGTGTTTCGTGTGTGTACCATTTAGCAATGTCAAAGATTGCAACAACTACAGAACCATCGCCCTGATCAGCTACTCCAGTAAGATTCTGCTTATAATTATCCTCAACAGATTGAAGCCCAAGACAGAAGAACTATCTGACTGCCAGGCAGTCTACAGATCCAACAGAGGCACAACTGACATGCTATTTGTGTTACAAACACTCATAGAGAAAATAAAAAGCGCTGAAAAAGAAGCCTTTGTCACCTTCATAGACTATAGCAAAGCATTTGACAGTGTCATTCATCTCCACCTGTTCAACACAGTGGTCAAAATGGGCTTCCCATTACACATTGCATTAATTACTTCATCATATAAAGACCAAAAGGCTACAGTTAGAAGACCAAAAGGCTACAGTTAGATGGAACAATTACAATTGTGAATTCTTCAACATCCACAGGGGAGTCAGACAAGGTTGTATCCTCTCACTATATCTCTTTAACATCTGCATGGAACAGATCTTGAGAGATGCTGACATAGAAGACATCGGCATAAAGATGGGAGGAAAAAATCTTACAAACCTGTGCTATGCCGATGATACTGCACTGTTAGCAGACAATGTTACCAGCATAAAAAGAATTCTATACAGGGTAGATGCAGCAGGCAAAAAGGTGGCCTAAGCTTGAACGCCAAGAAAGTAAAAGTGCTACATATTAAAGGCAAAGACACTGAAAACTATCATGACATCTTAATTAAATGGTAAGGATTTCAAATATCTTGGTTCTGTAAAAACTGATGATGGAACCTGCTCCAAAGACATCAAAATAAGAATTGGAATGGCAAAGCAAAAAATGGTCCAACTTAACAACATCTGGAAAAACAGAGGCATACCAAATAGCCTGAAAGTTAGACATTTTATGTTTGATCTGGCCAGTCATGATTTACGGCTGTGAAGCCGGACTCTGAGAAAAAACTGATTGCAGAAGAATTGAGGCAGCAGAGATGTGTTTTTTATCGGAGACTATTACATGTCAAATGGACAGATAGAAGAACTAATGAAAGTGTCCTGGAAGAACTTGATACCACCAGAAAACTACTAGCAGACATCAACAAGAGAAGACTAAAATACATCGGCCATGTGTCACGCAACAAGAACACAGACCTCATGGCAACCCTCTTTCAAGGAAAAACAGAGGCAAAAAGGAAGAAAGGCAAACCTTCAGTCTCATACATCAAGAACATAACCAACATCAGTGGCCTAAATATTCAAGAAACTGTCCCAAAAGTCAAGACAGAGCGGCCTGGAGGAGATGGTGGTGACACACAGAGTGCAGCGAACCTGGTGACGCCGACAGGTGAGGCAAGTGAGACCATTTAGCTGTTGTTAAAAGCGTATTGAAAAGAACTTTGAGAGAAAACTTCCCCTGAATGTATATAAACTGATTTCCCATTTGGCATGTGTTATATCAGATGGGCCAGATGGCTGTAGACGAAGCAGAAGGACCAATGAAGGAGATGCTGCAGAAATGTCGGGTATGTGTCCCTCATTTTTATTTTCTTCCTGAAAACTTAGCATGTCTCTTTTCTGAGTGTGTGTGTGTGTGTGTGTGTGTGTGTGTGTGTGTGTGTGTGTGTGTGTGTGTGTGTGTGTGTGTGTGTGTGTGTGTGTGTGTGTGTGTTTCTTTCGCTAGTTAGCATGTCTCATTTATTATTATTTTTTTTTGTTTCTTTCATTTTTTTTCCTATAAATTTAAAACAAAACTTGTTTAACTGATGATTGTTTCAAATCTAAACAATATCAAATATTCAGCATTAGGTTCTGGAAAGCCTGTTCTGTTCTATGTTTGTTTGTGTGTTTGTTTGTTTGGTTTTATAGTGAATGTGAAAATATGTCATTATTTTATGCCGTAGATGTTTTTTTACAACTATTTTTCCTTAGATCAGCCTAGAAATTTTCATTTTTTGTTTGTTTGGTTGGTTTGGGCTTTAATTTTGTGTGTGTGTGTGTGTGTGCTTAATATATTTTTAAAATGTTTTTGTTTCTTAGATTTTCATTTGTTTAATTTTCTATGGTGGGTTGGTTTGGTTTTGCTGATGTTTTTTTTTATTTCTTTGTTTGTTTAGTTGTGTATGTGCATGTATGTACGTGTGTGTGTGTGTGTGTGTGTGTGTGTGTGTGTGTGTGTGTGTGTGTGTGTGTGTGTGTGTGTGTGTGTGTGTGTGTGTGTGTGTGTGTGTGTGTGTGTGTGAGAAATGTGTAAGGTGGAAAGTTTTATGAATTTTTGTCTAAAGTCGGCAAGTGTCATAAATTTTTATGGAAGTGATTGTCTAATCCATGGAATGAGTTGTTTTGATTCGATAATCTGTAGCGTTTAATTCACAGATATCAGAACATACAATCTATAATCTGTAGCGTTTAATTCACAGATATCAGAACATACAATCTATAATCTGTAGCGTTTAATTCACAGATATCAGAACATACAATCTATAATCTGTAGCGTTTAATTCACAGATATCAGAACATACAATCTATAATCTGTAGCGTTTAATTCACAGATATCAGAACATACAATCTATAATCTGTAGCATTTAATTCACAGATATCAGAACATACAATCTATAATCTGTAGCATTTAATTCACAGATATCAGAACATACAATCTATAATCTGTAGTGTTTAATTCACAGATATCAGAACATACAATCTATAATCTGTAGCGTTTAATTCACAGATATCAGAACATAGAATCAACAAAAAGCTGTTGACTCAACACATTTTGGCTGTATGTTCTCTGAAGTATAAAGATATAGAATGATCCAGATATTTTTGTTTTGTTTTGCAACATATATTATATATCGATATGTTGTGACGTATCTGTTGAGGAAACAGATGACATATATGTAACTTTGTTGATTTGTCTGTTATTTGCTTTTGCAAGAATTTTAAGAAGTTTTATATTGCTTTTATTGCTTTCAATTATCACTTAGCTGTTTTTTCATTTGTTTGTTTAATCACTTGTTACTGCGTGATTTAAGCGAGTTTTCTGCCTTTACTGTTACTTCTAGCTTTTTTATTTGTTTTGTTTTTGGTTGTTGTTGTTTTTGTTTTGTTTTATGATTTTGTTGATACCATGGTTGAATTAAGGATTTTCGTTTACTACGTATAACATAGATTGTATCAGTCTATATTTTTGTGATGTAATTGGGGTTGTGGGTTGACTACAGTGAATAACAAAGATGGTGTATCAGTCTTACAGTGATGTAATGTGGGGTGACTACAGTGAATAACAAAGATGGTGTATCAGTCTTACAGTGATGTAATTGTGGTGATACAGTGAATAACAAAGATGGGTGTATCAGTCTTACAGTGATGTAATGTGGGGTGACTACAGTGAATAACAAAGATGGGTGTATCAGTCTTACAGTGATGTAATGTGTGGGTGACTACAGTGAATAACAAAGATGGGTGTATCAGTCTTACAGTGATGTAATGTGGGGTGACTACAGTGAATAACAAAGATGGGTGTATCAGTCTTACAGTGATGTAATGTGGGGTGACTACAGTTGAATAACAAAGATGGGTGTATCAGTCTTACAGTGATGTAATGTGGGGTGACTACAGTGAATAACAAAGATGGTGTATCAGTCTTACAGTGATGTAATGTGGGGTGACTACAGTGAATAACAAAGATGGGTGTATCAGTCTTACTATTATTGTGATGTAATTGTGTCAGTGTGAATGTGGGACTACAGTGAATAACAAAGATGGGTGTATCAGTCTTACAGTGATGTAATTTGGGTGACTACAGTGAATAACAAAGATGGTGTATCAGTCTTACAGTGATGTAATTGGGGTGACTACAGTGAATAACAAAGATGGGTTATCAGTCTTACAGTGATGTAATTTGGGGTGACTATCAGTGAATGTATCAGTATTAGCAGTGATTGTAATTGGGTTTGGGGTAGGCTACAGTGAATTAACATTAATCACACAGAAGGTTATCAGTGACAGTACAGTAACAGTAAGATAATGATACTGACAGGGTCACACAGAAGAGTTATCAGTGACAGTAACAGTAAGATAGATAATAACTGACAGGGTCACACAGAAGAGTTATCAGTACGTAACAGTAACAGAGATATAATACTGACAGGGTCACACAGAAGGTTATCAGTGACAGTACAGTAAAGTAAGATATATACTGACAGGGTCACACAGAAGAGTTATCAGTGACAAAAAACAGTAAGATAATATACTGACAGGGTCACACAGAAGATGTTATCAGTTGACAGTAACAGTAAGATAATAATACTGACAGGGTCACACAGAAGAGTTATCAGTGAATACAGTAACAGTAAGATAATAATACTGACAGGGTCACACAGAAGAGTTATCAATGACAGTAACAGTAACAGTAAGATAATGATACTGACAGGGTCACACAGAAGAGTTATCATGACAGTAACAGTAACAGTAAGATAATATACTGACAGGGTCACACAGAAGAGTTATCATGACAGTAACAGTAACAGTAAGATAATAATACTGACAGGGTCACACAGAAGAGTTATCATGACAGTAACAGTAAGATAATGATACTGACAGGGTCACACAGAAGAGTTATCAGTCAGTAACAGTAACAGTAAGATAATGATACTGACAGGGTCACACAGAAGAGTTATCAGTGACAGTAACAGTAAGATAATAATACTGACAGGGTCACACAGAAGAGTTATCAATGACAGTAACAGTAAGATAATAATACTGACAGGGTCACACAGAAGAGTTATCAATACAGTAACAGTAAGATAATGATACTGACAGGGTCACACAGAAGAGTTATATCATGACAGTAACAGTAACAGTAAGATAATGATACTGACAGGGTCACACAGAAGAGTTATCAGTGACAGTAACAGTAACAGTAAGATAATAATACTGACAGGGTCACACAGAAGAGTTATCAATGACAGTAACAGTAACAGTAAGATAATGAATACTGACAGGGTCACACAGAAGAGTTATCAGTGACAGTAACAGTAAGTAAGTAATGATACTGACAGGGTCACACAGAAGATGTTATCAGTGACAGTAACAGTAAGATAATATACTGACAGGGTCACACAGAAGAGTTATCAATGACAGTAACAGTAAGATAATGATACTGACAGGGTCACACAGAAGAGTTATCAATGACAGTAAACAGTAAGATAATGATACTGACAGGGTCACACAGAAAGTTATCAACAGTAAAGAAGATAATGATACTGACAGGGTCACACAGAAGAGTTATAAAGGACAGTAACAGTAACAGTAAGATAATGATACTGACAGGGTCACACAGAAGAGTTATCATGACAGTAACAGTAACAGTAATATGATACGTGACAGGTACACAGAAGAGTTATCAGTGACATGTAACAGTAAGATAATGATACTGACAGGGTCACACAGAAGAGTTATCAAGTGACAGTAACAGTAAGATAATAATACTGACAGGGTCACACAGAAGAGTTATCATGACAGTAACAGTAAGATAATAATACTGACAGGGTCACACAGAAGAGTTATCAATGACGTAACAGTAACAGTAAGATAATAATACTGACAGGGTCACACAGAAGAGTTATCAGACTAACAGTAACAGTAAGATAATGATACTGACAGGGTCACACAGAAGAGTTATCAGTGACAGTAATAGTAACAGTAAGATAATAATACTGACAGGGTCACACAGAAGAGTTATCAGTAACAGTAACAGTAACAGTAAGATAATAATACTGACAGTGTCACACAGAAGAGTTATCAGTAACAGTAACATAACAGTAAGATAATGATACTGACAGTGTCACACAGAAGAGTTATCAGTGACAGTAACAGTAACAGTAAGATAATAATACTGACAGGGTCACACAGAAGAGTTATCAATGACGTAACAGTAACAGTAAGATAATAATACTGACAGGGTCACACAGAAGAGTTATCAGTAACAGTAACAGTAAGTATAATAATTACTGACAGGGTCACACAGAAGAGTTATCATGACAGTAAACAGTAAGATAATATACTGACAGGGTCACACAGAAGAGTTATCAATGACCGTAACAGTAACAGTAAGATAATAATACTGACAGGGTCACACAGAAGAGTTATCAATGACGAACAGTAACAGTAAGATAATAATACTGACAGGGTCACACAGAAGAGTTATCATGACAGTAACAGTAAGATAATAATACTGACAGGGTCACACAGAAGAGTTATCAGTAACAGTAAGATAATTTACTGACAGGGTCACACAGAAGAGTTATCAGACGACAGTACAGTAAGATAATGATACTGACAGGGTCACACAGAAGAGTTATCAGTGACTAGTTAACAGTAAGATAATAATACTGACAGGGTCACACAGAAGAGTTATCAGTAACAGTAAGATAATAATACTGACAGGGTCACACAGAAGAGTTATCAGTAACAGTAAGATAATATATACTGACAGGGTCACACAGAAGAGTTATCAATGACAGTAACAGTAAGGTAATGATACTGACAGGGTCACACAGAAGAGTTATCAGTAACAGTAACAGTAACAGTAAGATAATAATACTGACAGGGTCACACAGAGAGTTATCAATGACAGTAACAGTAAGATAATAATATGACAGGGTCACACGAAGAGTTATCATGAAGTAACAGTAACAGTAAGATAATAATACTGACAGGGTCACAAGAAGAGTTATCAGTAACAGTAACAGTAACAATAAGATAATAATACTGACAGGGTCACACAGAAGAGTTATCAGTAACAGTAACAGTAAGATAATAATACTGACAGGGTCACACAGAAGAGTTATCAATGACAGTAACAGTAACAGTAAGATAATAATACTGACAGGGTCACACAGAAGAGTTATCAATGACAGTAACAGTAACAATAAGATAATTATACTGACAGGGTCACACAGAAGAGTTATCAATGACAGTAACAGTAACAATAAGATAATTATACTGACAGGGTCACACAGAAGAGTTATCAATGACAGTAACAGTAACAGTAAGATAATAATACTGACAGGGTCACACAGAAGAGTTATCAATGACAGTAACAGTAACAATAAGATAATTATACTGACAGGGTCACACAGAAGAGTTATCAATGACAGTAACAGTAACAGTAAGATAATAATACTGACAGGGTCACACAGAAGAGTTATCAATGACAGTAACAGTAACAATAAGATAATAATACTGACAGGGTCACACAGAAGAGTTATCAATGACAGTAACAGTAACAATAAGATAATGATGCTGACAGGGTCACACAGAAGAGTTATCAATGACAGTAACAGTAACAGTAAGATAATGATACTGACAGGGTCACACAGAAGAGTTATCAGTAACAGTAACAGTAACAATAAGATAATTATACTGACAGGGTCACACAGAAGAGTTATCAATGACAGTAACAGTAAGATAATGATACTGACAGGGTCACACAGAAGAGTTATCAGTGACAGTAACAGTAACAGTAAGATAATAATACTGACAGGGTCACACAGAAGAGTTATCAATGACAGTAAACAGTAAGATAATAATACTGACAGGGTCACACAGAAGAGTTATCAGTGACAGTAACAGTAACAGTAAGATAATAATACTGACAGGGTCACACAGAAGAGTTATCAGTAACAGTAATAGTAACAGTAAGATAATTATACTGACAGGGTCACACAGAAGAGTTATCAATGACAGTAACAGTAACAGTAAGATAATAATACTGACAGGGTCACACAGAAGAGTTATCAGTGACAGTAACAATAACAGTAAGATAATAATACTGGACAGGGTCACACAGAAGAGTTATAGTGACAGTAACAGTAACAGTAAGATAATAATACTGACAGGGTCACACAGAAGAGTTATCAGTAACAGTAAGATAATAATACTGACAGGGTCACACAGAAGAGTTATCAGTGACAGTAACAGTAAGATAATAATACTGACAGGGTCACACAGAAGAGTTATCAGTGACAGTAACAGTAAGATAATGATACTGACAGGGTCACACAGAAGAGTTATCAATGACAGTAACAGTAAGATAATAATACTGACAGGGTCACACAGAAGAGTTATCAGTGACAGTAACAGTAAGATAATTATACTGACAGGGTCACACAGAAGAGTTATCAGTGACAGTAACAGTAAGATAATAATGCTGACAGGGTCACACAGAAGAGTTATCAGTGACAGTAACAGTAACAGTAAGATAATAATACTGACAGGGTCACACAGAAGAGTTATCAATGACAGTAACAGTAACAGTAAGATAATATACTGACAGGGTCACACAGAAGAGTTATCAATAACAGTAACAGTAAGATAATAATACTGACAGGGTCACACAGAAGAGTTATCAGTGACAGTAACAGTAAGATAATTATACTGACAGGGTCACACAGAAGAGTTATCAATGACAGTAACAGTAAGATAATAATACTGACAGGGTCACACAGAAGAGTTATCAATGACAGTAACAGTAACAGTAAGATAATAATACTGACAGGGTCACACAGAAGAGTTATCAATGACAGTAACAGTAACAGTAAGATAATGATACTGACAGGGTCACACAGAAGAGTTATCAATGACAGTATGACAGTAACAGTAAGATAATGATACTGACAGGGTCACACAGAAGAGTTATCAGTGACAGTAACAGTAACAGTAAGATAATAATACTGACAGGGTCACACAGAAGAGTTATCAATGACAGTAACAGTAACAGTAAGATAATGATACTGACAGGGTCACACAGAAGAGTTATCAGTGACAGTAACAGTAAGATAATTATACTGACAGGGTCACACAGAAGAGTTATCAATGACAGTAACAGTAACAATAAGATAATAATACTGACAGGGTCACACAGAAGAGTTATCAATGACAGTAACAGTAACAATAAGATAATAATACTGACAGGGTCACACAGAAGAGTTATCAATGACAGTAACAGTAACAGTAAGATAATAATACTGACAGAGTCACACAGAAGAGTTATCAGTGACAGTAACAGTAACAGTAAGATAATAATACTGACAGGGTCACACAGAAGAGTTATCAATGACAGTAACAGTAACAATAAGATAATAATACTGACAGGGTCACACAGAAGAGTTATCAATGACAGTAACAGTAACAGTAAGATAATAATACTGACAGGGTCACACAGAAGAGTTATCAATGACAGTAACAGTAACAATAAGATAATAATACTGACAGGCAAGATGGTTCTGCTAGGCAGGATGGAGCGTATCATCAGCAGCATCAGCTTGTGGATTCATGTGGATAACTTGCATACTCACACACTGCAGCCTGCAAGACACAGCATGTTGTATACAATCACTGCAGTAGGAATCAGTGAGACATTAAACAGCCTGCAAGACACAACATGTTATATACAATCACTGCAGTAGGAATCAGTGAGACATTAAACAGCCTGCAAGACACAGCATGTTGTATACAATCACTGCAGTAGGAATCAGTGAGACATTAAACAGCCTGCAAGACACAGCATGTTGTATACAATCACTGCAGTAGGAATCAGTGAGACGTTAAACAGCCTGCAAGACACAACATGTTGTATACAATCACTGCAGTAGGAATCAGTGAGACGTTAAACAGCCTGCAAGACACAACATGTTATATACAATCACTGCAGTAGGAATCAGTGAGACGTTAAACAGCCTGCAAGACACAACATGTTGTATACAATCACTGCTGTAGGAATCAGTGAGACGTTAAACAGCCTGCAAGACACAACATGTTGTATACAATCACTGCAGTAGGAATCAGTGAGACGTTAAACAGCCTGCAAGACACAGCATGTTGTATACAATCACTGCAGTAGGAATCAGTGAGACGTTAAACAGCCTGCAAGACACAACATGTTGTATACAATCACTGCTGTAGGAATCAGTGAGACATTAAACAGCCTGCAAGACACAACATGTTATATACAATCACTGCAGTAGGAATCAGTGAGACATTAAACAGCCTGCAAGACACAACATGTTATATACAATCACTGCTGTAGGAATCAGTGAGACATTAAACAGCCTGCAAGACACAACATGTTGTATACAATCACTGCTGTAGGAATCAGTGAGACGTTAAACAGCCTGCAAGACACAGCATGTTGTATACAATCACTGCAGTAGGAATCAGTGAGACGTTAAACAGCCTGCAAGACACAGCATGTTGTATACAATCACTGCAGTAGGAATCAGTGAGACGTTAAACAGCCTGCAAGACACAACATGTTGTATACAATCACTGCAGTAGGAATCAGTGAGACGTTAAACAGCCTGCAAGACACAGCATGTTGTATACAATCACTGCTGTAGGAATCAGTGAGACATTAAACAGCCTGCAAGACACAACATGTTGTATACAATCACTGCAGTAGGAATCAGTGAGACGTTAAACAGCCTGCAAGACACAGCATGTTGTATACAATCACTGCTGTAGGAATCAGTGAGACATTAAACAGCCTGCAAGACACAACATGTTGTATACAATCACTGCAGTAGGAATCAGTGAGACGTTAAACAGCCTGCAAGACACAGCATGTTGTATACAATCACTGCAGTAGGAATCAGTGAGACGTTAAACAGCCTGCAAGACACAACATGTTGTTATCAATCACTGCAGTAGGAATCAGTGAGACGTTAAACAGCCTGCAAGACACAAGACACAGCATGTTGTATACAATCACTGCTGTAGGAATCAGTGAGACATTAAACAGCCTGCAAGACACAGCATGTTGTATACAATCACTGCTGTAGGAATCAGTGAGATGTTAAACTTCCAGTTGGAAGATGTTGGTTCTGGGTTGTGAGTCAGGGTCTGGGGTCTTGCCTTCTGCCTGGCTGGTGAAAGGTGGAGACTTTGCCTGTGTCCTTGGTCAACAGCGTGTGCAGAACAGTTAGTGTTAGTACTTGTATCCTGTTTGAGAGTATATGAATGCAAAACATGAAATATGTGCATTAAACATCCTGTAAGTTATGTCCCTGTGTGGTGGCTCATAGAAACATGAAAACACCAGAATGCACGCCCACCAAAGACAGAATGTGCAGACTTTGCAGACACATACCGCCTACACAGTGTGGGCAAAACGTCCACATGCATCTTAGAAAAATCAGAAAGCTGCTGAAAGAAAAGGAGAAAAGATTATATCTTATTTGGTTTCTTTTCTTGAACATAAGGCAGCATTTTGTTGTCTTTTCTGTATTTCTTTGTTCTTTCAGTTTTTTTGGGATGTGTGTTGTGTGTGTGTGTTTTTCTTTGTTTATCCTTCCTGTCAAACAGAAAATGATTTATACTGAAATGAGACTCAAATCTACCTCTAAACACAAGTGATAGTTTTATGGTCCAAACATGCAGCACTCACTGAGTCTTTGTTTCACTGTGCGGACTGTTGAGCCATCTGTGACAAACGTCTGTGGAAAGGGTCTTTGTTTTGGTTGAATGTTTGTTTGTACCTGTGTCCTTATTTATGTGGCGTGTCATCCGACATACACAGCACATTTGTATGTATCCATGCCCTTATAAATGTGGCTTGTCATCCGACATATACAATACGTTTGTAAGTACCCACGTCCTTATAAATGTGACTTGTCATCCATCATATACAATATGTTTGTAAGTACCCATGTCCTTATCAATGTAACTGTTGCACATTGTGTATAACACATGTTATGCTGTTTAGTAAATGTGACCACTATGCATTGTATATAACATATTATACTGTTTATTCAAATTTGTGTTTCTAACCACATTACCAAGAGTAATGTATTTTCATGCCAAGAGTAATGTATTTTCATGCCAAGAGTAATGTATTTTCATGACGTCCTTTGGCACACACTCACTGTTCTTGTTTGTTGAAATGTTCAGTGTGTTGTGTGAAAGACTGTTGTGTGGTTGAAAGAAATGTATTGCTTTGCTGTTGTTTTGTTAATTTAAACAGTGAATGACTCGTCTTGCGGCTTGTGTCACAGTTCATTGAATACTTAAGTTTTAACTTGTTGACGTGTTTGGCTTTTTCTGTGTGCCATTTTGCACTTGGCCTCTAACAGCAATGTTGTTATTTATCATTGTGTATATTTGTATTGATGCCATTGTAATGTTGTAACTCTCAGACATTTTTAAATTGGTTTAGCTGCATATGAGCTGCCTGTTTGATTGTGTGTACTATGTATTTCATTGTGTGTATCGTATTTCATTGTGTGTATCACGTATTTCATTGTGTGTATCATGTATTTCATTGTGTATCGTATTTCATTGTGTGTATCACGTATTTCATTGTGTGTATCACGTGTTTCATTGTGTGTATCACGTATTTCATTGTGTGTATCACGTATTTCATTGTGTGTATCACGTATTTCATTGTGTGTATCACGTATTTCATTGTGTGTATCATGTATTTCATTGTGTGTATCGTATTTCATTGTGTGTATCACGTATTTCATTGTGTGTATCACGTATTTCATTGTGTGTATCATGTATTTCATTGTGTGTATCATGTATTTCATTGTGTGTATCACGTATTTCATTGTGTGTATCACGTATTTCATTGTGTTCATTGTGTGTATCACGTATTTCATTGTGTGTATCACGTATTTCATTGTGTGTAACATGTATTTCATTGTGTGTATCGTATTTCATTGTGTGTATCACGTATTTCATTGTGTGTATCATGTATTTCATTGTGTGTAACATGTATTTCATTGTGTGTATCATGTATTTCATTGTGTGTATCATGTATTTCATTGTGTGTATCATGTATTTCATTGTGTGTATCACGTATTTCATTGTGTGTAACATGTATTTCATTGTGTGTCATGTATTTCATTGTGTGTATCGTATTTCATTGTGTGTATCATGTATTTCATTGTGTGTAACATGTATTTCATTGTGTGTATCACGTATTTCATTGTGTGTAACATGTATTTCATTGTGTGTAACATGTATTTCATTGTGTGTATCATGTATTTCATTGTGTGTATCACGTATTTCATTGTGTGTATCATGTATTTCATTGTGTGTATCACGTATTTATTGTGTGTACTGTTTCATTGTGTGTTCAGTTTTCATTGTGTGTAACATGTATTTCATTGTGTGTATCATGTATTTCATTGTGTGTATCGTATTATTGTGTATATGATTTGTGTTATCGTATTTCATTGTGTGTATCGTATTCAGTATGTTCATTTGTGTGTAACATGTATTTCATTGTGTGTATCACGTATTTCATTGTGTGTAACATGTATTTCATTGTGTGTAACATGTATTTCATTGTGTGTATCACGTATTTCATTGTGTGTAACATGTATTTCATTGTGTGTAACATGTATTTCATTGTGTATCATGTAAGCCTCATTAGTGTACTTTGGGAAAGAATGATGGTGACATGATGCACATAGAGAGTTTGGCGACTGGCTGACGGTGATTACAGAGGTGCTGTTTGTTTGTTTGTTTGTTTCAAGCCTGACCCCATTCAGGCTGTGCTTACGGGCAACAGCTCCGTGCTTATAAACCACCTGCGGCACAACTGGTGTAGTGTGGTCAGCATTATCAAGGTAGCTGGGATTGAAACGCTTTTTGCAGGGGTGATGATGGTGAGGCTTCACAGCGTCATGAGTCAGACAGTGTGACCATGGTGACATAGTTTGAAGGTCACCTGGCTGTTCTAGATACTGAACTGTTGCTCCGTCTGTCTGTTATGGTGTGTGTGACAAAGCTTTGGATGCACTGTCACTCAGCATTAGAAGTGTTTGATTTGTAAAATGAACGTGGTCCCTCTTTTGCTTCTTTACGTCTGACTGAGCTGTGTTATGAACCAGTCTGGAAGCAGAACTCTGGCTTTGTAAGGGATGTTACTGCATGTAATTGTACACGTACATACACACACACACACACACACACACACACACACACACACACACACACACACACACACACACACACACACACACACACACACACGCACGCACGCACGCACACACACACACACACACACACACACACACAGAAATGTTGATTTGAGTGAAGGAGTGACACATCAACAAAATCCCTACAGAGGCCATAACATCTATAGCAGGCCACATATGGCAATACAGGCAGGCACACCGCCATCTCTGTTGTCTGTGTCTGGATGTTTGAAGCAAGCCAGATGTTTTCCTCCATTCCATGGCAGCCATATTGCCACTTGACTCTTGACGCTGTGAAGTATCATCAGAATCATCTCAAATCTCATCACTAACTTTTTTTTTTGGCTTGCTCGTCTTGCACACTTTTGATATTTTATGTATGTTTTACATCTTCATAATCTTTGTAATTGTAGCTTACTTAGATTTTACTACCACACTGCTTTTTTGTGCCTGAATTGTGTGTGAATGCTTTAACTCATGGTTTTTGACGGTTCTGTGTACACTGTTCCCTTTGAGACCAAGGTTTGGTGTGTGTGCTTCTGCTGACATCGTCTTTAATGTTCTTGTTACCGATGCTTTTGGCTCTGTTGATGCTGTGTGTGTAGTGTTCTTAGTATTCAGAATCTTGCTTAATTCAGTGCATTGTGTGACACTTTATTCAAAAGTCTAACCATTGTTAGGGAAAGTTTTTTTGTCGGTTTTTTTTGTTTGTTGTTGTTGTTTGTTTTTTTTTGGGGGGGGGGGGGTGTTAAACAAAATGGAAGATGCTCATCTTAAAAGGCTGCATAATAAGAACAAGTGATTTCTGAATCTTTGGGTCAAATGCGTCCATTTTGACAGAGGCCCCCTCTTTTTTTGATGCTGATATTTTCATATTTTTGAAATAAATGTCAGGAAACTTGATCACTTACTTTTTTTCTAATCACAAAACCATGTCATGAGTTGATCATGAGGACAGACATACAATGGGAAAAGGAGGGGGAGGGGGGAGAAGAGGAGAAGGACAATTTTAGAAGGGAGGCTATTGCAGTTGGCATGAAGTGTTTATTAATTTAATAGTTACTTCCCTTAGACAAATAGTTTGGAAGTCTTTTTCTCATCATTCAACATGTGGTATTGGGAACATCAACGCATTAGAAGCAACTTTCCACCCTCATTATGCATGGAATTTAGTGTAGTAGTTAAAATCTCTATAAATATTTGATACACAGTGTAGTCAGTCCTTAAAAAAGCGGGTTACTGTGTAAGTTTATCTTTCCTTGCTCAAATATTTTATATTGTAAGCTTATCCTAACCCTCACTAGTTATGATTGTATCAGCACTATTGTGTTTGTGTCTGCCAGTGTTCCATGATGTGTTTTAATGCTCTATTAACTCTTTGACTCCCACACCCTGTCCACCAGCGTCCTGCATTGTCAACCATGCTAGCAAAACAGAAACTGAGCCCTTTGACTCACTCGCTCTACCCACCAGCTTACTGCAGGAAGCTAGTGGATAGAGTCAAATGGTTAAGTATTTGCAGTTGGTGGAAAAAGTTTGGGAGTCAAAGGGTTAATGCATTGTGTGCCTATGAAGTAATATGTGTAGTGTGGCCAGTGGTTCACCTGTGGTCCCCTTTTCTTCTTCTGTCACTTGTTGTACTGACCAGATGGCCAGCATGGGTTAAAGTTCATACAGACTTCTTTATGGTCACTGTACATTTCCTTTTCCACAAAGGTGTGTGCTTTAAGAAAGGAGTTTATAAACACTTTGTAAAAGTGGTTTTGAAATACGTCACACAGAATAAAATTATTGATTATATTGTGGAAGGAAAGAAATGGAACTTTCCTCTTTATTTCTATAAAAACTTCTTGTTTGCCAGATATACATCATGCTGTATAAATTTTGAAGCAGAAATTTATTTGATATCATCTGTTTATTTATCAACTTACCTATTCATTTGTTTTCTATTGCTATTTTTGCAAGGGAAAGTACTTTTGTTTCTTTTCTGTTATTGCTGAAAATGGAACAATATAAGCTTTTTAAAATGTCTTATAAAATTGCTGTTGACTTTCTGTCTCTAATTTACACACCAGAAAGAGTTTGATCTGCTGTTTTACCAGTGAATGAAAGTTGACACAGCACATTCTATCATCATTACACTCATGTACTAATAAACTTTGTTTCATGTATTGTAAAACAAATAAATCTCCTTCATCTTTTGAAGTCTGTATGAACTCCATGTGTGCAATGAAATGGTCAGACCCTTTGGACTGCTGTCACTGCTTTTCATATTTATCACTGGTAGAGGAGAATTGCACAAAATACTAAAACAAAGTACATACTTGGTTGGCAGTGAACTAGAATAGTTAGAAAGATGAATAAAAAGTAAAGATGAGATTATGTACCTACATTAACAGAGAGGTGAAAATGTAGAAATAACACTAAGGAAGACAGTTCTGATGTACTCAGCATTGAAGAAGAAAGGAAAGATTAGGAAAAGAATGAGACACATACATGCTACATGCTTGGCAGTTGAGGAGGTAGACATACATCACAGGTAGAAGATGACAACACTAAACATGAGTACTGACACAGAAGATCATGGGTAGAGGGGAACAGAAGTGAATGTGGGTACTGATACCACTGATACCACACTGGGTACTGATACCACACTGGGTACTGATACCACACTATGGGTGGTTGCTGAGCAGTACGGGGTGGTGACTGCCGTGGAAACTGGTCACAGCAAAAGCCTTGCCCACCTGCTGCAGATGACATGGGCCAATCTGACCATGCCTGTCAAGGTAAACCATCTGTCATAGGTAAACAGTGTACAGGTAAAGACTTCGTCAAGGTAAACTGGTTAAAAAGGAAATGAATTTGTCTTCTCCAATCAGTGTTGACCAGTTGTCAAAGGAATGACTAATCAGACTCATTTTTCTACGGTAAGAAATTTGTTCCTCGTTGTCGTTAGAAACCATAACATTTGTTAGGGTAGTGATTTTTTCACTGACTGTCAGGTTGTAAGATTTGCCAAGGTGACTCAATATTTGTGTCCCTCATTGTCAAGATGAGCTGTGCGCTCACTGAGATTACTGATGTCACCCTGTATGGTTTCAAGGCAGGACATTAACTAGGGCACAGTATGTGTGTGATTTAATAACTAGTGTCACCCTGTATGGTTTCAAGGCAGGACATTCACTAGGGCACAGTATGTGTGTGATTTAATAACTAGTGTCACCCTGTATGGTTTCAAGGCAGGACATTCACTAGGGCACAGTATGTGCTTGATTTAATAACTAGTGTCACCCTGTATGGTTTCAAGGCAGGACATTAACTAGGGCACAGTATGTGCTTGATTTATTGACTAGTGTCACCCTCAGTCGTAACATAGCAGATCAACCACTGAGGTATATCGTATACCTGTTGTAATGCCCAGTGCCACCATCGATCAGTAACAAAAATCACTTGATCTAACGTAACAAGAAACGTCCAAGGTGCTGGATGGGACCCACAGCAACAGTGCCTTGCTGCTGACCGGACAATCACTTTCCAGTTCCAGACGCCACACAGTGGCCATTTTGCCGGACACAGAGGGGCTGTGTTGCACTTGATGTAATAACTAGTATCGTCCGTGATCATTTCAAGGTGAATCATTCATACAGGTGAACCTTGCACTTTCTGATAGACCATGTCACTATCGATTGTTTCAAGGTGAATCATTCGTACAGGTGAACCATGCACTTTCTGATAGACCATGTCACTATCGATTGTTTCAAGGTGAATCATTCATACAGGTGAACCATGCACTTTCTGATAGACCATGTCACTATCGATTGTTTCAAGGTGAATCATTCGTACAGGTGAACCATGCACTTTCTGATAGACCATGTCACTATCGATTGTTTCAAGGTGAATCATTCGTACAGGTGAACCATGCACTTTCTGATAGACCCTGTCACTATCGATTGTTTCAAGGTGAATCATTCGTACAGGTGAACCATGCACTTTCTGATAGACTCTGTCACTATCGATTGTTTCAAGGTGAATCATTCGTACAGGTGAACCATGCACTTTCTGATAGACTCCGTCACTATCGATTGTTTCAAGGTGAATCATTCGTACAGGTGAACATGCACTTCTGATAGACTCCGTCACTATCGATTGTTCAACGTGAATCATTCGTACAGGTGAACCATGCACTTTCTGATAGACCATGTCACTATCGATTGTTTCAAGGTGAATCATTCGTACAGGTGAACCATGCACTTTCTGATAGACCATGTCACTATCGATTGTTTCAAGGTGAATCATTCGTACAGGTGAACTATGCACTTTCTGATAGACTCTGTCACTATCGATTGTTTCAAGGTGAATCATTCGTACAGGTGAACTATGCACTTTCTGATAGACTCCGTCACTATCGATTGTTTCAAGGTGAATCATTCGTACAGGTGAACCATGCACTTTCTGATAGACCATGTCACTATCGATTGTTTCAAGGTGAATCATTCGTACAGGTGAACCATGCACTTTCTGATAGACTCCGTCACTATCGATTGTTTCAAGGTGAATCATTCGTACAGGTGAACCATGCACTTTCTGATAGACTCCGTCACTATCGATTGTTTCAAGGTGAATCATTCGTACAGGTGAACCATGCACTTTCTGATAGACTCTGTCACTATCGATTGTTTCAAGGTGAATCAGTCGCTATGGTAATGACTTTATTCTCCCCCATCAGTGAAAATGATTCAGACGTAAACTGTTTGACCTTCACCTTCATGGTGATCCTGTTCATTCTCTTTCAACTTGTTTCAGTGTCTGTGTGAGTTTTCGCACAATATGTATCATGATTGATTCACAGCATTCAGACAGTTCCATATGCGCTGTGTCCAAATCTATGCACAATATACATCACAACACAGGAAAATGGAATTTGATTGTTGTGGGCAAATCATCAACATGGTTTTCTTTAACCCTTTCTGTCCAGCACCTTATCCATCAGCTGCAAAAACTTAACCCTTTAACTCCCTCAGTCTATCCACCAGCTTCCTGTAGAAAGCAGGATAGGGTGAGGAAGTGAAAGGGTTAAGTTTGTGCTTGGCAGTCATGGCTGACAATGCAGGATACTAATGAATAGAGTGAGGAAGTCAAAAGGTTAATGTTCTGATGACCATCCTTGAAGTATGGCAGACATCGCTGGTGTGTTTGTCTTTTTTTTTTTTTTTTTTTTTTTACTGCAATTTTTTTTTTTTTAGTGAAATTGTACAATTATTTATTTGTCTTAGGGATTATATTATCTTTGAAGGCCTTTTTATAAATGAAAAAGAAATTGAAGAAAGGTTGTACAAATGTGTTCATCTGTAGTCTGTGTAGAGTATTTTAGAGAATACATACTGTGGATGAAAGCTTGTTAGTTCATTGCATGTGCATGGCAAGTTTTCCTGTGTTGCTTTAATCCTGGGATTTCCAACGGTAACAGAATCTGTTCTAGCATTCCAACGGTAACAAAATCTGTTCTTGCATTCCAAAGGTAACAAAATCTGTTCTTGCATTCCAAAGGTAACAAAATCTGTTCTAGCATTCCAAGGTAACAAAATCTGTTCTAGCATTCCAACGTAACAAAATCTGTTCTAGCATTCCAAAGGTAACAAAATCTGTTCTTGCATTCCAAAGGTAACAAAATGTGTTCTAGCATTCCAAAGGTAACAAAATCATGTTCTAGCATTCCAAAGGTAACAAAATCTGTTCTTGCATTCAAAGGTAACAAAATTGTTTTCTTGCATTCCAAAGGTAACAAAATCTGTTCTTGCATTCCAAAGGTAACAAAATCTGTTCTTAGCATTCCAAAGGTAACAAAATGTGTTCTAGCATTCCAAAGGTAACAAAATCTGTTTAGCATTCCAAAGGTAACAAAATCTGTTCTAGCATTCCAAAGGTAACAAAATGTGTTCTTGCATTCCAAAGGTAACAAAATCTGTTCTTGCATTCCAAGGTAACAAAATCTGTTCTAGCATTCCAAAGGTAACAAAATCTGTTCTTGCATTCCAAAGGTAACAAAATCTGTTCTTGCATTCCAAAGGTAACAAAATCTGTTCTAGCATTCCAAAGGTAACAAAATCTGTTCTTGCATTCCAAAGGTAACAAAATGTGTTCTAGCATTCCAAAGGTAACAAAATCTGTTCTGCTATTCCAAAGGTAACAAAATGTGTTCTAGCATTCCAAAGGTAACAAAAATGTGTTCTAGCATTCCAAAGGTAACAAAATCTGTTCTTGTATTCCAAAGGTAACAAAATGTGTTCTAGCATTCCAAAGGTAACAAAATGTGTTCTAGCATTCCAAAGGTAACAAAATCTGTTCTAGCATTCCACAGAAATCAATACCTGACATAGCAGCAGTATGTTTGCCTTTGACTGTCAGTTCACACCTGCACACAAGTGTGTTGTTGTTCTGTTGTTATTTTGTTGTGTTTTGTTGTTTATGTTTTGTTGTTATTTTGTTGTGTTTTGTTGTTGTTGTTTTCATACATGTGGACTCCACATTGATCTTTCTTTCATTCTTTTATTTAACGTGTTTTCTTAACATGTGATTTTAGACAGATGGTAAGATCACATGTCGTGATTAGTGTTTGACTTTCTGTGTACAAAGAGAAATGATGCCAATTTCCATGCTGTCTCCGTTACATGACGGATAAAAACTCAGAGTTTTAGGAATATTGAAGAAAATTATTTGACTGATTAACTTAATGCATTTTAGATACTCTTGCTAATTATCAGTTGTTTGATTGCATAGTATTATTTCTGTAGATGATATTTTACTTATTTCAAAAGCAAAACAAGTAATCAAGTAAAGATATTAACATGTAAATAGATAACATGTCTGTCTTTTGTTCCTTTGCTGTCATCTTCATTTTAGAAACATTGTTCTTTCTTGCAATCAAGTCTTAATGGTATTAAAAGTATATGTAGTTATCCTCTGCATATTGATGCATGTCATTTGTTTATGCATATTGTATATCCTGACTGTTTCCAGTATCAGTACAAGCGAGTATTGTCAGACACATCATGATTCTTCTTCTCTCTTTCTGATTTGACAGTAAAGGTGTCAAGGTTTGGGATGTATCTGCATGATGGCAATAAGTCATGTTTCATCTCTGTCTTATAACAGGATTTTAAAAGTCATGTAAAAATAAAAAAGGAGAATCTTAGGGATGGGTGTCACTTGCTCGATTACAGAGAATTGCTTGATCATCTTTTCTGTCACTGGGTTTGTCTGTTCAACCTGTGATCTGTAGAAGGAATAATGTTGATAAGTTTTCTGTACATTTGAATGTAAAATATCTGGACAAGGGATGTTTCTGAGAGATACGTGTGTGTATGCATGTGGGTTTACATGCACGAGAGTGTGTGTGCATGTGTGTGTGCACGCTTGCATGCGTGTGTGTGTGCACTTGTGTGTGTGTGTGTGTGTGTGTGTGTGTGTTCCATTCAAGAATGATGTTTGAATTTTTCATTTAGATTTATTCAATATTTTCTGTTTCCATCAAATTCAATTGATACTAAAACAAAAGGACTTTGAACTATCATGTTTAGCAAGAAGTACATCACTGTCAGAATACATGAGAATTAAGTTTCTCCTGTTTCATCAGATAACATATGCTTAATTCTACACGTGCATGTACATGTATATATAAAAGAAAAGACTAAGTGATGTAGATCTGTCATAAGTAAACATGTCTACAAGCATGTTGGTTTATGAATGTCATTGCAGATGTAGTCATTGTGACCAGTTTACATGTCATAGGTGCCATGAGTGTCAATGTGTTTTCCTTTGGTTAAAGATTGTGGGTTTTAATTGTCTATTTCAGTAGAGTTGATCATTATTTGATCAGTGTTTTATATGTTTGGCAAACCCCCAGGACGGCAAGAACTTGATTCAGCTGGCAATGAGTATGAGCAATGATAACCCAGACATCATGAACTGCTGCCGCATTCTACATGAATACCGAAACACCAGTGTAAGTGTTTGAGAGATGAGGGGGGGGGGGGGAGTTAAATAAATTGAGAACACCCTTCCGCACATGCATGCACAGTTTATGCAAGTGCACATGCACAAAGAGACACACATGTGCATGCGCACGTGTGCACACAAACAGAGACACACACACACATGCACAGACACACATACACACACGACACAACACACACCACACAACACCACACAACACAACACACAACACACACACACACACACACACACACACACACACACACACACACACACACACACACACACACACACACACACACACACACAAGATAAAACTTTCATTTCAAAATGTATTTAAAAAATTGCAGTATTCTTGCACATATCATTTGAGATCGATTGTTGCTGTTCATTTTCGTATTCAGCTAAACGCATTGAAAACAAAATACTGTAAAAATGTCAAGTGTATTTGCGGCGAACAATTCACACTGTTTCACTGTCTATTTTACTGTAAAATGCTACGTTCTTTTTTACCAAAAATGTTTACACAAGAAAATTATTCTGAAACTCATTTTAAAGAAGTAACTTCCGATCAGTTTTTGTCAGTTAAAATTTCAGAATCGTTGGTTCCCAGTCCTGTTAATGCATTACTTTAAGTTTATGAAGTTTGTACTTTAGAGTTAAATTTTCCATACACATTGTTGATGTTAAATGTTAGTGTTAAGTTCTTGTTCCATTTTTCTATTTTCCCACCTACTTATGTCTATAACTCTGTCTCCTCTATGCCCCAAAACCAACCCGCCCATCTCTCATCTCTCATACTTTTTTTTTTTTTTTTTTCCCCCCGTCTAATATCACTCATAGTGAAAAGACGTTAAATCAAAGAACGAACACACACACACACACACACACACACACACACACACACACACACACACACACACACACACACACACACACACACACACACACACACACACACACACACACACACACACCACACAGATCTGTGAATTTATGTTCCCATTGATGGTAATGATGATGATGATACTGATAAATGTAAAATCAGTAACTGTTGACAACATCCATTATGTCAACATATGTCATCATGTGTCGTATAGGTTATGTCAATTTATGACAACCATCATGTGTCGTATAGGTTATGTCACAACCAACATGTGTCATATAGGTTATGTCAACATATGACAACCATCATGTGTCGTATAGGTTATGTCAACTTATGACAACCAACATGTGTCGTATGGGTTATGTCAACATATGACAACCAACATGTGTCGTATAGGTTATGTCAACATATGACAACCAACATGTGTCGTATAGGTTATGTCAACATATGACAACCATCATGTGTCGTATAGGTTATGTCAACATATGACAACCATCATGTGTCGTATAGGTTATGTCAACTTATGACAACCATCATGTGTCGTATAGGTTATGTCAACATATGACAACCATCATGTGTCGTATAGGTTATGTCAACTTATGACAACCAACATGTGTCGTATAGGTTATGTCAACATATGACAACCAACATGTGTAGTATAGGTTATGTCAACATGACAACCAACATGTGTAGTGTAGGTTATGTCAACATATGACAACCATCATGTGTCGTATAGGTTATGTCAACATGACAACCAACATGTGTAGTATAGGTTATGTCAACTTATGACAACCATCATGTGTCGTATAGGTTATGTCAACATATGACAACCAACATGTGTAGTATAGGTTATGTCAACATGACAACCAACATGTGCCGTGTAGGTTATGTCAACATATGACAACCATCATGTGTGGTATAGGTTATATCACAACCAACATGTGTCGTATAGGTTATGTCACAACCAACATGTGTCGTATAGGTTATGTCAACATATGACAACCATCATGTGTGGTATAGGTTATGTCACAACCAACATGTGTCGTATAGGTTATGTCACAACCAACATGTGTCGTATAGGTTATGTCAACTTATGACAACCATCATGTGTAGTATAGGTTATGTCACAACCATCATGTGTCGTATAGGTTATGTCAACATATGACAACCATCATGTGTCGTATAGGTTATGTCAACATATGACAACCAACATGTGTCTATAGGTTATGTCAACATATGACAACCAACATGTGTCGTATAGGTTATGTCAACATATGACAACCATCATGTGTCGTATAGGTTATGTCACAATGACAACCATCATGTGTCGTATAGGTTATGTCAACATATGACAACCACATGTGTCGTATGGGTTATGTCAACATATGACAACCATCATGTGTCGTATAGGTTATGTCAACATATGACAACCAACATGTGTCGTATAGGTTATGTCAACATATGACAACCAACATGTGTCGTATAGGCTATGTCAACTTATGACAACCATCATGTGTCGTATAGGTTATGTCAACTTATGACAACCATCATGTGTCGTATAGGTTATGTCACAACCAACATGTGTCGTATAGGTTATGTCAACTATGACAACCATCATGTGTCGTATAGGTTATGTCAACATATGACAACCAACATGTGTCGTATAGGTTATGTCAACATATGACAACCAACATGTGTCGTATAGGTTTTGTCAACTTATGACAACCATCATGTGTCGTATAGGTTTTGTCACACCAACCAATGTGTCGTATAGGTTATGTCAACATTGACACATCATGTGTCGTATAGGTTATGTCAACATATGACAACCAACATGTGTCGTATAGGCTATGTCAACATATGACAACCATCATGTGTCGTATAGGTTTTGTCACAACCAACATGTGTCGTATAGGTTATGTCAACATATGACAACCATCATGTGTCGTATAGGTTATGTCAACATATGACAACCAACATGTGTCGTATAGTATGCATATGTCCAACTTATGACAACTATGTGACCTATAGGTTATGTCACCTTATGACAACCATCATGTGTCGTATAGGTTATGTCAACATGTGTCGTATAGGTTATGTCAACATATGACAACCATCATGTGTCGTATAGGTTATGTCAACATGTGTCGTATAGGTTATGTCAACATATGACAACCATCATGTGTCGTATAGGTTATGTCAACGTGTGTCGTATAGGTTATGTCAACATATGACAACCAACATGTGTCGTATAGGTTATGTCAACGTGTGTCGTATAGGTTATGTCAACATATGACAACCATCATGTGTCGTATAGGTTATGTCAACGTGTGTCGTATAGGTTATGTCAACATATGACAACCAACATGTGTCGTATAGCCCTGTCCTGGATTCTTATTCCAAACAAATGTGTGCTTAGTTCTGAGTTCTCCCAGTTCTAAATTCTACTCTCTCTCACACACACACACACACACACACACACACACACACACACACACACACACACACACACACACACACACACACACACACACCACACACACTTGCACACACACCACACACACTCACACACTCACAACACACCACACACTCACACACACACACACACACACACACACACACACACACACAAACTCACTCACACACACACACACACACTCACACACACACACACACACACACACACACACACACACACACACACACACACACACACACACACACACACACACACACACACACACACGCAGAGCAACTAGCCAAGACCTACAATAATGCCTTACGCTTTGATTCATAACCAGTCACTGCAGTGCTTGATATGTTGTGTGTCTGTTCTCTTTATCTGAAAGCCAACTGTTCCATTCATCAGACTTTCTTTGAGAGTCCAGAAGAGAAACTGTGTTCCTTGAAATGAAATAAAACAAGAGTACTTGCATTCCTCTCAGGTAAAATCACTGAGAACATTACCAAATTTTAGAGAGTTGTTTTAGTTTATCACTGTCTAAAGGCCCTGACACTTCACCCGTACGCTTCAAGTGGACAGAGTGAAATGGATCCAAAACAGCTCATCTGTCATATTAAATGTACGTCACAGATGACCCAGACAGGCAGAAACGGATCAACTGTCGTATTAAATGTACGTCACAGATGACCCAGACAGGCAGAAACGGCTCATCTGTCATTAAATGTACGTCACAGATGACCCAGACAGGCAGAAACGGATCATCTGTCATATTAAATGTACGTCACAGATGACTCAGACAGGCAGAAACAGCTCATCTGTCATTAAATGTACGCACAGATGACCCAGACAGGCAGAAACGGATCAACTGTCATATTAAATGTACGTCACAGATGACCCAGACAGGTAGAAACGGATCAACTGTCATATTAAATGTACGTCACAGATGACCCAGACAGGCATAAACAGCTCATCTGTCATATTAAATGTACGTCACAGATGACCCAGACAGGCAGAAACTTATCATCTGTCATTAAATGTACGTCACAGATGACCCAGACAGGCAGAAACGGATCAACTGTCATATTAAATGTACGTCACAGATGACCCAGACAGACATAAACAGCTCATCTGTCATATTAAATGTACGTCACAGATGACCCAGACAGGCATAAACAGCTCATCTGTCATATTAAATGTACGTCACAGATGACCCAGACAGGCATAAACAGCTCATCTGTCATATTAAATGTACGTCACAGATGACCCAGACAGGCAGAAACTGATCAACTGTCGTATTAAATGTACGTCACAGATGACCCAGACAGGCAGAAACTGATCAACTGTCGTATTACATGTACGTCACAGATGACCCAGACAGGCAGAAACTGATCAACTGTCGTATTAAATGTACGTCACAGATGACCCAGACAGGCAGAAACGGATCAACTGTCATTAATGTACGTCACAGATGACCCAAACAGGCAGAAACGGATCAACTGTCATTAAATGTACGTCACAGATGACCCAGACAGGCAGAAACGGATCATCTGTCATATTAAATGTACGTCACAGATGACCCAGACAGGCAGAGAAACGGATCATCTGTCATTAAATGTACGTCACAGATGACCCAGACAGGCAGAAAACGGATCATCTGTCATTATAATGTACGTCACAGATGACCCAGACAGGCAGAAACGGATCATCTGTCATTAAATGTACGTCACAGATGACCCAGACAGGCAGAAACGGATCATCTGTCATTAAATGTACGTCACAGATGACCCAGACAGGCAGAAACGGATCAACTTCGTGTTTCTCCATTGCCTGCAGATCTTTCTTCTCTGCCTTCCACTATTACTGTCGGTAATACCGCTATTGCTTTTTCTGATTGCGTTCGTGACCTCGGTTTTGTCTTTGACCATAATCTCTCCATGCACCAGCACATCATCAAAACATGTCAGGCTGCATACATCGAACTTAGACGCATTAATTCTATTAGACACTACCTTACATTAGACGCAACCAAGACGTTAGTTACTGCATGCATTCTGTCTAGGTTAGATTATTGCAATTCACTCCTTGCGGGTTGCCCTCAGAAACATCTCAAACATTTGCAACAAGTTCAGAACTCTGCAGCTAAACTCATCTTCAAGGCACGTAGGTCACAGCACTGCACACCCCTGTTTCAGACACTGCACTGGCTCCCGGTTGAACAAAGAATAAAATACAAGATTTGCTGCCTTTGTTATCACATCATTTCTGGAACTGCTCCTGACTATCTCTCTGAACTCTTGACTGTCTACGTACCTTCTCGATCACTCCGCTCTTCTGTGGATGACAAGAAGTTTCGTGTGCCAAAATATAACAGAGAAACTCACGGTGGTAGAGCCTTTGCAGTTTTTGCTGTTCAGACATGGAACTTGTTGCCTCAGTCCGTCCGCCACTCTAAAACTCTACCATCTTTCAAAACAAGTTTAAAAACTTACTTCTTTAAACAGTGTTTTTCCTGATTTTGGCTAGTGGGTTGATCCTGCTTGACATTCTGGATGAAATTGTGCACAATGGGGTGTATGCCAGTGTGTGTGTGGTGTGTGTGTGTGTGTGTGTGTGTGTGTGTGTGTGTGTGTGTGTGTGTGTTGTGTGTGTGTGTGTGTGTGCTGTGTTGTGTGTGGTGTGTGTGTGTTGTGTGTGTGTGTTTGAAAATGGGGGGAGAGGGGTGGGCGGGGAGGGGGTGAGAGGGAGAGAGATTATTTGGTGTGTCTGTGTGGTTGTTGATTTCCTGTGGATAGTTTTTGATGAGTTTGTTTGTATTGTAGCCTGTTATTTGGTTTATATATGTATGGTTTACTGATGTAAAGCGCTTTGAGGTTTCGGAAAGCGCTCTATAAATGCACTATTATTATTATTATTATTAAATGTACGTCACAGATGACCCAGACAGGCAGAAACGGATCAACTGTCATTAAATGTACGTCACAGATGACCCAGACAGGTAGAAACGGATCAACTGTCATATTAAATGTACGTCACAGATGACCCAGACAGGCAGAAAGGATCAACTGTCATTAAATGTACGTCACAGATGACCCAGACAGGCAGAAACGGATCATCTGTCATATTAAATGTACGTCACAGATGACCCAGACAGGCAGAAACGGATCAACTGTCATATTAAATGTACGTCACAGATGACCCAGACAGGCAGAAACGGATCAACTGTCATTAAATGTACGTCACAGATGACCCAGACAGGCAGAAACGGATCAACTGTCATTAAATGTACGTCACAGATGACCCAGACAGGCAGAAACGGATCATCTGTCATATTAAATGTACGTCACAGATGACCCAGACAGTCAGAAACGGATCAACTGTCATTAAATGTACGTCACAGATGACCCAGACAGGCATAAACAGCTCATCTGTCATATTAAATGTACGTCACAGATGACCCAGACAGGCAGAAACGGATCATCTGTCATTAAATGTACGTCACAGATGACCCAGACAGGCAGAAACTGATCAACTGTCATATTAAATGTACGTCACAGATGACCCAGACAGGCAGAAAACTGATCAACTGTCATTAAATGTACGTCACAGATGACCCAGACAGGCAGAAACGGATCATCTGTCATATTAAATGTACGTCACAGATGACCCAGACAGGCAGAAAACGGATCAACTGTCATTAAATGTACGTCACAGATGACCCAGACAGGCAGAAACTGATCAACTGTCATATTAAATGTACGTCACAGATGACCCAGACAGGCAGAAACTGATCAACTGTCATTAAATGTACGTCACAGATGACCCAGACAGGCAGAAACTGATCAACTGTCGTATTAAATGTACGTCACAGATGACCCAGACAGGCAGAAATGGATCATCTGTCATTAAATGTACGTCACAGATGACCCAGACAGGCAGAAACGGATCATCTGTCATTAAATGTACGTCACAGATGACCCAGACAGGCAGAAACGGATCAACTGTCATATTAAATGTACGTCACAGATGACCCAGACAGGCAGAAAGGGATCAACTGTCATTAAGTATACGTCACAGATGACCCAGACAGGCAGAAACTGATCAACTGTCATATTAAATGTACGTCACAGATGACCCAGACAGGCAGAAACGGATCAACTGTCGTATTAAATGTACGTCACAGATGACCCAGACAGGCAGAAACGGATCAACTGTCATATTAAATGTACGTCACAGATGACCCAGACAGGCAGAAACTTATCAACTGTCATTAAATGTACATCTCAGATGACCCAGACAGGCAGAAACGGCTCAACTGTCATTAAGTATACGTCACAGATGACCCAGACAGGCTGAATGGCTCACATGTCAGTTGCTTACGAGTTAGACATGCAAAATGTTGTTTGCCTTACGTTTTCTGGTTTCATGTTGTCCAGGAACTAATTCATGCAGTACTGGCAGAGGACACGAAAAAACTGGAACAGTTCCTTCAAGATCACCGTGGTTACTCTGTCAACATTCGCTTCAGAGTGAGTACCTCTTTCAAGACAAGAAAAAAAGGGCTGATTTATGTTGCCTGCTTGTGTGTATGTCCATTGTCAAAAGTCTTCACATTCATTTGTTTATTTATGGATCTTTACAGTGTTGATCAGTGATACGGATTTAAAAGACATGACTGAATCAGGATGGATGAGGGTTTACAATACTCAAAATATCAAAGAATATAAGTGAAGACTTCTCTGCTAATCACTGTCTGACAATCATGAAATAGGATATAAAACAGTAAACAAAAGAAGAAAAAGATCAGGACGAGTGGTGGCTGTGTGTTTGACAAAACTTAAGGAATATTCACTCTGGTCACAGTCAGAGTTATGTCATGATGATCATGGAATTGGAATTATGTGATGTAATAATGTGTGCAGGATTATTACGGTAAAACATTTTATGGTGATCATGGAATTACGTGATGTAATAATGTGTGTAGGATTATTACGGTAAAACATTTCATGGTGATCATGGAATTATGTGATGTAATAATGTGTGTAGGATTATTATGGTAAAACCTTTCATGATGATCATGGAATTATGTGATATAATCATGTGTGCAGGATCGATATGGTAAAACCTTGCTGTCCCATGCTATTGAAAGCAACAACTTTGAAATAGTGCAGCTGCTGGTGGCGGCTAGGGCCCGTGTGAATCAAATACGTGTACGAGAAAGAGGAAGGGTAAGTAACTATTTGAGAGAGAGAAAGATGGAGGTCTGGGTGTGGCAAGTGACTTGCATGGAAAGAGGGGATAAATAGTACGCCCAGGAGTGCACAGATATCAAGCTGTATGATTGAGGTCATCTACTGCATTGGAATTTCTGCGATGTTTTGATTAAGCATTAATTTTTTGGGGAAAAAAAATGCTCACAAATATCCATTGAAATGTGGTTAAAAAGTCTTCCATGTCAGATTCCAGATGAGAAAGTTGAGCATTCAGATGGCATCTGTGTCAAAGCCATCTACATGTCTGAATGGTTACTTGGCTGTCTTCACAGATAGGGGGGGGGGGGGGGGGTAAAGCAGTAACTTGGAGGAGATAGACACCTCCCCCACAATGCTGGCCTTGAGAAAAGTTACAGTCTCTACCATCTCACTCACGTATGACCTCAGGTTTATGGGACAGTTTTTACCTTGACCTCACCACTTACAGATCAGACGAAATCACTGATACTTGTGAGTTACTCAGCATTTTGGTTTGAAGGACGTGTTTGGTAACAATCAGTAGTTTACAGTGTCTTGTGTGCAGACCACTCAGAAGCTGTAATGCCTTGAAGTTGTCAGTCAGTGTCTTATGTTTTGTACGTGTTGTTAATACATAAACTTGTGATTGTGTCAGTGTTATGTTTTGTATGTGTTGTTAATACATAAACTTGTGGTTGTGTCTGTGTTATGTTTTGTATGTGTTGTTAATACATAAACTTGTGATTGTGTCTGTGTTATGTTTTGTATGTGTTGTTAATACATAAACTTGTGATTGTGTCAGTGTTATGTTTTGTACGTGGCCACGTGTTGTTAATACATAAACTTGTGATTGTGTCAGTCTTATGTTTTGTACGTGGCCACGTGTTGTTAATGCATAAACTTGTGATTGTGTCAGTGTTATGTTTTGTAGTGTTGTTAATACATAAACTTGTGATTGTGTCTGTGTTATGTTTTGTACGTGTTGTTAATACATAAACTTGTGATTGTGTCAGTGTTATGTTTTGTACGTGGCCACGTGTTGTTAATACATAAACTTGTGATTGTGTCTGTCTGTGTTATGTTCTTACATGTTGTTAATACATAGACTTGTGTTGTGTCTGTGTTATGTTTTGTATGTGTTGTTAATACATAAACTTGTGATTGTGTCAGTGTTATGTTTTGTATGTGTTGTTAATACATAAACTTGTGATTGTGTCTGTGTTATGTTTTGTACGTGTTGTTAATACATAAACTTGTGATTGTGTCTGTGTTATGTTTTGTACGTGTTGTTAATACATAAACTTGTGATTGTGTCTGTGTTATGTTTTGTATGTGTTGTTAATACATAAACTTGTGATTGTGTCTGTGTTATGTTTTGTATGTGTTGTTAATACATAAACTTGTGATTGTGTCTGTCTGTGTTATGTTTTGTATGTGTTGTTAATACATAAACTTGTGGTTGTGTCTGTGTTATGTTTTGTATGTGTTGTTAATACATAAACTTGTGGTTGTGTCTATCAGTGTTATGTTTTGTATGTGTTGTTAATACATAAACTTGTGATTGTGTCTATCAGTGTTATGTTTTGTACGTGTTGTTAATACATAGACTTGTGATTGTGTCTGTGTTATGTTTTGTATGTGTTGTTAATACATAAACTTGTGATTGTGTCTGTGTTATGTTTTGTACGTGTTGTTAATACATAAACTTGTGATTGTGTCTATCAGTGTTATGTTTTGTATGTGTTGTTAATACATAAACTTGTGATTGTGTCTGTGTTATGTTTTGTACGTGTTGTTAATACATAAACTTGTGATTGTGTCTATCAGTGTTATGTTTTGTATGTGTTGTTAATACATAAACTTGTGATTGTGTCTGTGTTATGTTTTGTACGTGTTGTTAATACATAAACTTGTGATTGTGTCTATCAGTGTTATGTTTTGTATGTGTTGTTAATACATAAACTTGTGATTGTGTCTGTGTTATGTTTTGTACGTGTTGTTAATACATAAACTTGTGATTGTGTCTATCAGTGTTATGTTTTGTACGTGTTGTTAATACATAAACTTGTGATTGTGTCAGTGTTATGTTTTGTATGTGTTGTTAATACATAAACTTGTGGTTGTGTCTGTGTTATGTTTTGTACGTGTTGTTAATACATAAACTTGTGATTGTGTCAGTGTTATGTTTTGTATGTGTTGTTAATACATAAACTTGTGATTGTGTCAGTGTTATGTTTTGTACGTGGCCACGTGTTGTTAATACATAAACTTGTGATTGTGTCAGTCTTATGTTTTGTACGTGGCCACGTGTTGTTAATGCATAAACTTGTGATTGTGTCAGTGTTATGTTTTGTAGTGTTGTTAATACATAAACTTGTGATTGTGTCTGTGTTATGTTTTGTACGTGTTGTTAATACATAAACTTGTGATTGTGTCTGTGTTATATTTTTGTACGTGTTGTTAATACATAAACTTGTGATTGTGTCAGTGTTATGTTTTGTACGTGGCCACGTGTTGTTAATACATAAACTTGTGATTGTGTCTATCAGTGTTATGTTTTGTACGTGTTGTTAATACATAAACTTGTGATTGTGTCTATCAGTGTTATGTTTTGTATGTGTTGTTAATACATAAACTTGTGATTTTGTCTATCAGTGTTATGTTTTGTACGTGTTGTTAATACATAAACTTGTGATTGTGTCTGTGTTATGTTTTGTACGTGTTGTTAATACATAAACTTGTGATTGTGTCAGTGTTATGTTTTGTACGTGTTGTTAATACATAAACTTGTGATTGTGTCAGTGTTATGTTTTGTACGTGTTGTTAATACATAAACTTGTGATTGTGTCTGTGTTATGTTTTGTACGTGTTGTTAATACATAAACTTGTGATTGTGTCAGTGTTATGTTTTGTACGTGGCCACGTGTTGTTAATACATAAACTTGTGATTGTGTCAGTGTTATGTTTTGTAGTGTTGTTAATACATAAACTTGTGATTGTGTCAGTGTTATGTTTTGTACGTGGCCACGTGTTGTTAATACATAAACTTGTGATTTTACGTCTATCAGTGTTATGTTTTGTACGTGTTGTTAATACATAAACTTGTGATTGTGTCAGTGTTATGTTTTGTACGTGTTGTTAATACATAAACTTGTGATTGTGTCTGTGTTATGTTTTGTATGTGTTGTTAATACATAAACTTGTGATTGTGTCTGTCTGTGTTATGTTTTGTACGTGTTGTTAATACATAGACTTGTGATTGTGTCTATCAGTGTTATGTTTTGTATGTGTTGTTAATACATAAACTTGTGATTGTGTCTATCAGTGTTATGTTTTGTACATGTTGTTAATACATAGACTTGTGGTTGTGTCTGTGTTATGTTTTGTACGTGTTGTTAATACATAAACTTGTGATTGTGTCTGTCTGTGTTATGTTCTATACATGTTGTTAATACATAGACTTGTGGTTGTGTCTGTGTTATGTTTTGTACGTGTTGTTAATACGTAAACTTGTGGTTGTGTCTGTGTTATGTTTTGTATGTGTTGTTAATACATAGACTTGTGGTTGTGTCTGTGTTATGTTTTGTATGTGTTGTTAATACATAGACTTGTGGTTGTGTCTGTGTTATGTTTTGTACGTGTTGTTAATACATAGACTTGTGGTTGTGTCTGTCTGTGTTATGTTTTGTACGTGTTGTTAATACATAGACTTGTGGTTGTGTCTGTGTTATGTTTTGTATGTGTTGTTAATACATAGACTTGTGATTGTGTCTGTGTTATGTTTTGTACGTGTTGTTAATACATAGACTTGTGGTTGTGTCTGTGTTATGTTTTGTACGTGTTGTTAATACATAGACTTGTGATTGTGTCTGTGTTATGTTCTATACATGTTGTTAATACATAGACTTGTGGTTGTGTCTGTCTGTGTTATGTTTTGTACGTGTTGTTAATACATAGACTTGTGGTTGTGTCTGTGTTATGTTTTGTAAGTGTTGTTAATACATAGACTTGTGGTTGTGTCAGTGTTATGTTTTGTACGTGTTGTTAATACATAGACTTGTGATTGTGTCTGTGTTATGTTTTGTACGTGTTGTTAATACATAAACTTGTGATTGTGTCTGTGTTATGTTTTGTACGTGTTGTTATTACATAGACTTGTGATTGTGTCTATCAGTGTTATGTTTTGTACGTGTTGTTAATACATAGACTTGTGGTTGTGTCAGTGTTATGTTTTGTACGTGTTGTTAATACATAAACTTGTGATTGTGTCTGTGTTATGTTTTGTACGTGTTGTTAATACATAGACTTGTGATTGTGTCAGTGTTATGTCTTGTACTTGTTGTTAATACATAAACTTGTGATTGTGTCTGTGTTATGTTTTGTACGTGTTGTTAATACATAGACTTGTGATTGTGTCAGTGTTATGTTTTGTATGTGTTGTTAATACATAGACTTGTGGTTGTGTCAGTGTTATGTTTTGTACGTGTTGTTAATACATAAACTTGTGATTGTGTCTGTGTTATGTTTTGTATGTGTTGTTAATACATAAACTTGTGGTTGTGTCTGTGTTATGTTTTGTACGTGTTGTTAATACATAGACTTGTGATTGTGTCTGTGTTATGTTTTGTACGTGTTGTTAATACATAAACTTGTGATTGTGTCAGTGTTATGTTTTGTACGTGTTGTTAATACATAACACACAACTTCACTGGCTCCCTGTATCAAAGCGCATACAGTACAAACTAGACACCATGTGCTACAAAAGCCTCAATAACGCAGCCCCCGATTACCTGTCAAGCCTACTTGAGATCTATCTTCCCTCACGTACCCTCCGCTCTGCCTCCGATCCTCTGACTTTTCGCTTTCCACGCACTAAGCTCAATACCTATGGTCCACGAGCCTTCTCTGTTTCTGGTCCACTCTCCTGGAACAAACTTCCTCTCTCAGTCCGTCAGCAACCTACTTTTGTCTCCTTCAAGTCCGCTCTCAAAACTCACCTTTTCTCCTCCGCATAAAATACTAACCTCACTCAACCCCCCCCCCCCCCCCCCCTCTGCAGCCTGTCTCCGCTCGGAGGGAATCACATGGTTATAATATATAATTGTATATGCTATGCTCTCTATAATTTTCCATTGGTTTTATTCTTGCTTTTATTGCTTTTATTCTTTCTCCCCATTTATAGCCATGCGTGTGTGTGTGTGTGTGTGTGTGTGTGTGTGCGTGCGTGTGTGTGCGTGCGTGCGTGCGTGCGTGCTTGCGTGTGTGTCTGCTTCAGCGCTTAGATTTGATTTTATCAAGATTTTGCGCTATATAAATATTGTAATTATTATTATTATTACATAAACTTGTGATTGTGTCTGTGTTATGTTTTGTACGTGTTGTTAATACATAAACTTGTGATTGTGTCTGTGTTATGTTTTGTACGTGTTGTTAATACATAAACTTGTGATTGTGTCTGTGTTATGTTTTGTACGTGTTGTTAATACATAGACTTGTGATTGTGTCTGTGTTATGTTCTATACATGTTGTTAATACATAGACTTGTGATTGTGTCTGTGTTATGTTCTATACATGTTGTTAATACATAGACTTGTGATTGTGTCTTAAGTAGATACGAGACGGATGAATACATTTTTTTAATGAGAGAGAATGGGTGAAAGTGATCCTCCAGGTCAGAAGTTTGTGGACTGATCATCACATTGTTTGTGTGTCCATCACATTGTTTGTGTGGACTGATCATCACATTGTTTGTGTGTCTATCACATTGTTTGTGTGGACTGATCATCACATTGTTTGTGTGGACTGATCATCACATTGTTTGTGTGTCCATCACATTGTTTGTGTGGACTGATCATCACATTGTTTGTGTGGACTGATCATCACATTGTTTGTGTGGACTGATCATCACATTGTTTGTGTGACTCATCACATTGTTTGTGTGGACTGATCATCACATTGTTTGTGTGGACGTCATCACATTGTTGTGTGGACTGATCATCACATTGTTTGTGTGTCCATCACATTGTTTGTGTGGACCTGATCATCACATTGTTTGTGTGTCCATCACATTGTTTGACATCATGTTGTGTGCATCATCACATTGTTTGTGTGGACTGATCATCACATTGTTTGTGTGGACTGATCATCACATTGTTTGTTGTGATGATCATCACATTGTTTGTGTGGACTGATCATCACATTGTTGTGTGGACTGATCATCACATTGTTTGTGTGACGATCATCACATTGTTTGTGTGGACTGATCATCACATTGTTTGTGTGTCCATCACATTTTTGTGTACTCATCACATTGTTTGTGTGGACTGATCATCACATTGTTGTGGATGACCATCACATTGTTTGTGTGGACTGATCATCACATTGGTGGATGATCACTGTGTGACACATCACATTGTTGTGTGGACTGATCATCACATTGTTTGTGTGTCCATCACATTGTTTGTGTGGACTGTCATCACATTGTTTGTGGTGACTGATCATCACATTGTTTGTGTGGACTGATCCATCACATTGTTTGTGTGATGTACTGATCATCACATTGTTGTTGTGGACTGATCATCACATTGTTTGTGTGGACTGATTCATCACATTGTTTGTGTGGATGATCATCACATTGTTTGTGTGTGATCATCACATGTGTGTGACATCACATTGTTGTGTGTCCATCACATGTTTTTTGACTGATCATCACATTGTTTGTGTGCCATCACAATTGTTTGTGTGACCATCACATTGTGTGTACCATCACATTGTTTGTGTGGACTGATCATCACATTGTTTGGTGACTGACATACATTGATATGTGTGGCTGATCATCACATTGTTGTGTGACTGGACATAAACCAGTTGTAACCATCAATACTGACTGTGTAGATCCATCAGCATTGTATTGATGTGGTATGTACATCACTTTGTTTGTGTGGACTGATCAATGTGACTTTGTGGCTGTGTGGACCATGGTTGTACAGTGTGTGACATATGTGTAGGACGATCATCACATTGTTTGTGATGTCATCACATTGTGTTAGGACATGATAACACATGTTTTGTGACCATATTGCTTATGTCCATAATGTGTGGACTGATCATCACATTGTTTGTGTAGACCATCAATTGTGTTGATGTAACACATGTTTATGTGGACTGATATCACATTTGTGTGGACTGATCATCACATTGTTTGTCTGATGTCACACATTGTTTGTTGACCATACATGTGGACCATACATTGTTTTGTGACCATCACATGTTTGTGTCCATACATTGTTTGTAACCATGTGTAGACATCACATGTTTGTGATGTCCATACATGTGGTCCATCATGTGTGTGTGGATGACATAATGTGTTGACATGTGTACTGATGTAGCAGAGTGACAGATGGACCTGATTTCAAGGATTGAGAATATGTAGACCTAAGTAGCCATCATGTTGACATGTAGACCATATAGACTCATGAGACCACAATGTGTCAGTGACTGAATAACATGATGTAGGACTCGATGTATGTAGTGATGTAGCCATATGTAGTGCCATGTTGTGTGAATGTGTAGACCATAATGTAACCATGATGTAGACCACATTGTGACCATGATGTAGACCATATGTAGACCAGTGCATATGTAGACCATAATGTGTTAGACCATGATGTAGACCAGAGTAGACCATTGATGAACCATGATGTAGACCATGAGTAACATATGTAGACCATGATGTAGACCATAATGTGGGACCATGATGTAGACCATGATGTAGACCATAATGTAGACCATATGTAGACCATATGTAGACCTATGTATGTAGACCATGATGTAGACCATAATGTAGACCATAATGTAGACCATAATGTAGACCATGATGTAGACCATAATGTAGACCATAATGTAGACCAATGTCATGAATGTAGACCATGATGTAGACCATATGTAGACCATATGTAGACCATGATGTAGACCATAATGTAGACCATAATGTAGACCATATGTAGACCATGATGTAGACCATGATGTAGACCATAATGTAGACCATAATGTAGACCATATGTAGACCATATAGTAGACCATGATGTAGACCATAATGTAGACCATAATGTAGACCATATGTAGACCATGATGTAGACCATAATGTAGACCATGATGTAGACCAAGTGCCATATGTAGACCATGATGTAGACCATGTCATATGTAGACCATGATGTAGACCATAATGTAACATATGTAGACCATAATGTAGACCATGATGTAGACCATAATGTAGACCATGATGTAGACCATAATGTAGACCATGATGTAGACCATAATGTAGACCATGAATGTAGACCATAATGTAGACCATAATGTAGACCATGATGTAGACCATATGTAGACCATAATGTAGACCATAATGTAGACCATGATGTAGACCACTATGTGACCATATGTAGACCAATGTAGACTGTGTAGACCATGATGTAGACCATAATCCATTGTATGACCACAAGAACGTTTGAACAGGTCATAATAGACATAATGTTAGTGTCATGTGTGTAAGTGTGGTGCTAGTTAACAATAGTGAGTGTCATGATAGACAATTAGATGGCAGTGTCACAATGTGACATGAGTAGACTGTGTGACTTGTGACATATGTAGACTAATGTAGACATAGTGATGGTGTACTGTAGACATAGTAATGACATGTAAATGTAGACATATGTAGACCATATGTAGACCATATGTTAGTGCATGTATATGTAGACATAGTGATGCACAGTGTCACATGTAAATATGTGACAAATGTGTATGTGACCATATTGTGGTGTCATCAATGTACCTAAGTAGCATAATGTAGATGGCACAGTGTCAATGTGACCAAGTATGACGTGTCATAATGTGACCATATGTAGACCATAATGTAGACGAAGTGTCATATGTAGATATATGTAGACATATGTAGATGGCACAGTGTCATAATGTGACCATATGTAGCCAATGTACACAGTGTCATAATGTAACCATAATGAGATGGCACGTTCATAATGATATACCAAATGTTGCACAGTGATTAATGTAGACCATAATGTATGGACACATAATGTAGACAGAAAGATGTAGACCATAATGTAGATGGCACAGTGTCATAATGAGATCTAATGTAGATGGCACAATGTCATAATGTAGACCATAATGTAGATGGCACAGTGTCATAATGTAGACCATAATGTAGATGGCAGTGTCATAATGTAGACCATAATGTAGACCATAATGTAGACCATAATGTAGACCATGATGTAGACCATAATGTAGATGGCACAGTGTCATAATGTAGACCATAATGTAGACCATAATGTAGACCATGATGTAGACCATAATGTAGACCATAATGTAGACCATAATGTAGATGGCACAGTGTCATAATGTAGACCATGATGTAGATGGCACAGTGTCATAATGTAGACCATAATGTAGACCATGATGTAGACCATAATGTAGACCATAATGTAGACCATAATGTAGATGGCACAGTGTCATAATGTAGACCATAATGTAGATGGCACAGTGTCATAATGTAGACCATAATGTAGACCATAATGTAGACCATAATGTAGATGGCACAGTGTCATAATGTAGACCATAATGTAGACCATGATGTAGACCATAATGTAGATGGCATTGTCATAATGTAGACCATAATGTAGACCATAATGTAGACCATGATGTAGACCATAATGTAGACCATAATGTAGACCATAATGTAGATGGCACAGTGTCATAATGTAGACCATAATGTAGATGGCACAGTGTCATAATGTAGACCATAATGTAGACCATAATGTAGACCATGATGTAGACCATAATGTAGACCATAATGTAGATGGCACAGTGTCATAATGTAGACCATAATGTAGACCATGATGTAGACCATAATGTAGACCATAATGTAGACCATAATGTAGATGGCACAGTGTCATAATGTAGACCATAATGTAGATGGCACAGTGTCATAATGTAGACCATAATGTAGACCATAATGTAGACCACACAGTGTCATAGTGACCCACGTGTTTAACATGACAGAGGGGAAACACAGCACTACTACGTGCAGTGGAGGAGGGGGCATCAGAACAGATCATCAGCTGGCTGTTGGCCACACAGTGTCATAATGTAGACCATGATGTAGACCATAATGTAGACCATAATGTAGACCATGATGTAGACCATAATGTAGACCATGATGTAGACCATGATGTAGACCATAATGTAGACCATGATGTAGACCATGATGTAGACCATGATGTAGACCATGATGTAGACCATAAATGTAGACCATGATGTAGACCATAATGTAGACCACACAGTGTCAAATGTAGACCATAATGTAGACCATGATGTAGACCATAATGTAGACCATGATGTAGACCATAATGTAGACCATAATGTAGACCATGATGTAGACCATGATGTAGACCATAATGTAGACCATAATGTAGACCATGATGTAGACCATGATGTAGACCATGATGTAGACCATGATGTAGACCATGATGTAGACCATAATGTAGACCATGATGTAGACCATGTGTTCAATGTGACAGAGGGGAAACACAGCACTACTACGTGCAGTAGAGGAGGGGCATCAGAACAGATCATCAGCTGGTTGTTGGCCACACAGAACGGTTTGAACATCACACATAGGAACAAGGTTAGTGTCATGTGTGTGTGTGTGTGTGTCTGTGTGTGAGTGTGTGTGTCTGTGTGTGAGTGTGTGTGTCTGTGTGTGAGTGTGTGTGTGTTTTGTGTGTGTCTGTGTGTGTGTGTTTGTGTGTGAGTGTGTGTGTGTCTGTGTGTGTGTGTATCTGTCTGTCTATCTGTGTCTGCGTCTATGTGTGTGTATGTGTGTGTGTGTGTGTATGTGTCTTGTCTAGTGTGTGTGTCTGTGTGTGACTGCGCACATGCGCATACATAAGCTAACGACTAAGATGTCTTCTTTTTGAATTTAACAATGTCAAGATCTACTATGCGTCATTGTTTGGAACTGTGATCAGAAAGTTGTCCTTATAGGATCCAGAGGTCTGGAA
>JAPXFY010000019.1:74311332-74358832 GCA_030674185.1 Monoplex corrugatus
GTGTCAGTGTAGTGTGTTTATGCCATTGTAAGGCGTCAGTGGTGGTGTCAGTGTAGTGTGTGTTCATGCCCATTGTAAGGCGTCAGTCATTCTGGTGGTGTCAGTGTAGTGTGTGTTCATGTCCATTGTAAGGCGTCAGTCATTCTGGTGGTGTCAGCTTAGAGTTCCTTCCCCTTCCCTTGCCCTCCTGATTTCAAGATGTAACATGTACATAGGGTTTTGCGCAGGCTTAAAGAGGCTGCTGTATGAGTGCCAGCAGATTTGGGTGGAGTGAGTATGGAATTGCCCCAGTGTCATGAATCGCTTTTGGACAACTTCCAGACTTCAAACCTCATCGGACTGCACAGGAACAGAAAAAAACAAAAACCAATCATACACTTACATGTGTGTTATAATGGAGAGGGTGTACATGTATCAGCGTTAGTTTTACCAGCATACCTGTGGTCATCACTGTCAAAGCCACCACCCATTTGGGAAGCAAGAGGTCTTGATTCACTTCCTTGTTGGACACAGAGTTGTGTCCCCTGCCTCTAGTTCATTTAACCCTTTGACTCTCTCAGTCTTTCCACCAGCTTCCAAATTATCACCCATGATAGCAGATGAAAAACTTAACCCTTTCACTCCCTCACCCTGTCTGCCTGCTTCATCCAGTCTTTATTCAGGATCTTTTGTCTTGAGCTTAGTCCCAGCCCACAATATAAAGACTGGTCTGTGTGCTGCCCATGGTGTGTGTGCTGCCCATGGTGTGTGTGCTGTCATGGTCTGTGTGCTGTCATGGTCTGTGTGCTGTCATGCTCTGTGTGCTGTCATGGTCTGTGTGCTGTCATGGTCTGTGTGCTGTCATGGTCTGTGTGCTGTCATGGTTGTGTGCTGTCATGGTCTGTGTGCTGTCATGGTGTGTGTGCTGTCATGGTCTGTGTGCTGTCCATGGTCTGTGTGCTGACCATGGTCTGTGTGCTGTCATGGTCTGTGTGCTGTCCATGGTCTGTGTGCTGTCATGGTCTGTGTGCTGTCATGGTCTGTGTGCTGACCATGGTCTGTGTGCTGTCATGGTCTGTGTGCTGTCATGGTCTGTGTGCTGTCATGGTCTGTGTGCTGACCATGGTCTGTGTGCTGTCATGCTCTGTGTGCTGTCCATGGTCTGTGTGCTGTCCATGGTCTGTGTGCTGTCATGGTCTGTGTGCTGTCATGGTCTGTGTGCTGTCATGGTGTGTGTGCTGTCATGGTGTGTGTGCTGACCATGGTCTGTGTGCTGACCATGGTCTGTGTGCTGTCATGGTCTGTGTGCTGCCCATGGTCTGTGTGCTGTCATGATCTGTGTGCTGTCATGGTCTGTGTGCTGACATGGTCTGTGTGCTGACCATGGTCTGTGTGCTGACCATGGTCTGTGTGCTGTCATGGTCTGTGTGCTGTCATGGTGTGTGTGCTGTCATGGTGTGTGTGCTGTCATGATCTGTGTGCTGTCATAGTCTGTGTGCTGCCATGGTCTGTGTGCTGTCATGGTTGTGTGCTGTCATGGTCTGTGTGCTGTCATGGTCTGTGTGCTGTCATGGTTGTGTGCTGTCATGGTCTGTGTGCTGTCATGGTGTGTGTGCTGTCATGGTCTGTGTGCTGTCATGGTCTGTGTGCTGCCCATGGTCTGTGTGCTGCCCATGGTCTGTGTGCTGCCCATGGTGTGTGTGCTGCCCATGGTCTGTGTGCTGTCATGGTCTGTGTGCTGCTCATGGTCTGTTTGCTGCCCATGGTCTGTGTGCTGTCCATGGTCTGTGTGCTGCCCATGGTCTGTGTGCTGCCCATGGTCTGTGTGCTGCTCATGGTCTGTGTGCTGCCCATGGTCTGTGTGCTGCCCATGGTCTGTGTGCTGCCCACCTTACTGAAGGCTTCAGATACTGTGGTACTGTCAGTTTAGTCTTTCCTACACCCCTTTTCTCCTGCAGGAAGCTGGTTGATAGGGTGAGGGAATGAAAGGATTAAGTGTTTGGAGCTGGTGGGTAGACTGAAGGAGGGAAAAGGTTGAGTGATGTTTGGTGTGGTAGTCTTTGAATGAGATAAGGAACTTACGTCTTGTGCACGGCGTGCACCAGACACATATAACAGGACACATTGTGAAAACAGGCTCTAGGCAACTCTGTGGAAAAAACAGTTCACTTTGGTAGATATGCAAAATTACATGCAGACCAATAAATGAGGACTGCCCTGTACACAGTGTGTGTGTGTGTGTGTGTGTGTGTGTGTGTGCATGTAATGTGTGATATGTATGTGTGTGTGTGTGTGTGTGTGTGTGCGTGTAATGTGTGATATGTATGTGTGTGTGTGATGTGTGGATGTAATGTGTGATATGTATGTGTGTCTGTGATCATGTATAATAATAGGTGTAAAGTGATCATGTATAATAATAGGTGTAAGACAGTCATGTATAATAATAGGTGTAAAACAGTCATGTATAATAATAGGTGTAAAACAGTCATGTATAATAATAGGTGTAAAGTGGTCATGTATAATAATAGGTGTAAAACAGTCATGTATAATAATAGGTGTAAAACGTCATGTATAATAATAGGTGTAAAGTGGTCATGTATAATAATAGGTGTAAAACGGTCATGTATAATAATAGGTGTAAAGTGATCATGTATAATAATAGGTGTAAAACAGTCATGTATAATAATAGGTGTAAAGTGAGTCATGTATAATAATAGGTGTAAAGTGTCATGTATAATAATAGGTGTAAATGTGATCATGTATAATAATAGGTGTAAACAGTCATGTATAATAATAGGTGTAAAACAGTCATGTATAATAATAGGTGTAAACAGTGTCATGTATAAATATGAAGGTAGTTAAAAGGTGAAGTCATGTATAATATAGGTGTAAAGTGGTCATGTATAATAATAGGTGTAAAATGTCATGTATAATAATAGGTGTAAAGTGTCATGTATAATAATAGGTGTAAAGTGTCATGTATAATAATAGGTGTAAAGTGTCATGTATAATATAGGTGTAAGAACAGTCATGTATAATAATGGTAAAGGTATGTATAATATAGGTGTAAAACGTCATGTATAATAATAGGTGTAAAGGTCATGTAATAATAGGTTAAGGTCATGTATAATAAGTGTAAGTCATGTATAATAATAGGTGTAAACGTCATGTATAATAATAGGTGTAAAACAGTCATGTATAATAATAGGTGTAAACAGGTCATGTATAATAATAGGTGTAAAGTGATCATGTATAATAATAGGTGTAAAGTGGTCATGTATAATAATAGGTGTAAAACAGTCATGTATAATAATAGGTGTAAAACAGTCATGTATAATAATAGGTGTAAGACAGTCATGTATAATAATAGGTGTAAAGTGATCATGTATAATAATAGGTGTAAAGTGTCATGTATAATAATAGGTGTGTAAAGTGTCATGTATAATAATAGGTGTAAGAAGTCATGTATAATAATAGTGTAAAATATAGTATAATGATAGGTGTAAAGTCATGTATAATAATAGGTGTAAATAAAGTATGTATAATAATAGTGTAAGTAATATGTATAATAATAGTGTTAAAAGTGTCATGTAATAATAATAGGTGTAAAGGTCATGTATAATAATAGGTGTAAGTGTCATGTATAATAATAGGTGTAAAGATCATGTATAATAATAGGTGTAAAGGATCATGTAAATAATAGGTGTAAAACAGTCATGTAAATAAAGTGTAATAGGTATGTATAATATAGGTTAAAATCATGTATAATAATAGGTGTAAGACAGTATAATAATAGGTGTAAAGTGATCATGTATAATAATAGGTGTAAAAGAGTCATGTATAATATAGGTGTAAAAGTCATGTAAAATATAATAGGTGTAAAAACAGTCATGTATAATAATAGGTGTAAACAGTCATGTATAATAATAGGTGTAAACAGTCATGTATAATAATAGGTGTAAAATGGTCATGTATATATAATAGGTGTAAATGATCATGTATAATAATAGGTGTAAAAACAGTCATGTATAATATAGGTGTAAACAGTCATGTATAATAATAGGTGTAAAGTGTCATGTATAATAATAGGTGAAAGTATCATGTATATATAGGTGTAAAAGGTCATGTATAAATAATAGGTGTAAAGATCATGTATAATATAGTGTAAATATGGTCATGTATAAAATAGGTGTAAAGTGATCATGTATAATAATAGGTGTAAAAAGTCATGTATAATAATAGGTGTAAACAGTGCATGTATAATAATAGGTGTAAAGTCATGTATAATAATAGGTGTAAACAGTCATGTATAATATAGGTGTAAAAAGTGTAATGTATATATAATAGGTGTAAAGTGATCATGTATAATAATAGGTGTAAAATGTCATGTATAATAATAGGTGTAAACGTCATGTATAATAATAGGTGTAAAACATCATGTATAATAATAGGTGTAAAGGTCATGTATAATAATAGGTGTAAAATCATGTATAATATAGGTGTAAAGTGATCATGTATAATGATAGGTGTAAAGTGGTCATGTATAATAATAGGTGTAAACAGTCATGTATAATAATAGGTGTAAGTCTGTAAAAGGTGTAAGTCATGTATAATAATAGGTGTAAAAGTGTCATGTATAATAATAGGTGTAAAGGTCATGTATAATATAGGTGTAAAGAGTCATGTATAATAATAGGTGTAAAACAGTCATGTATAATAATAGGTGTAAAGTGTCATGTATAATAATAGGTGTAAAGTGATCATGTATAATAATAGGTGTAAAACAGTCATGTATAATAATAGGTGTAAACAGTCATGTATAATAATAGGTGTAAAGTGATCATGTATAATAATAGGTGTAAAGTGTCATGTATAATAATAGGTGTAAAACAGTCATGTATAATAATAGGTGTAAACAGTCATGTATAATAATAGGTGTAAAGAATCATGTATAATAATAGGTGTAAAGTGTCATGTATAATATAGGTGTAAAAGGTCATGTATAATATAGGTGTAACAGTGTCATGTATAATAATAGGTGTAAACAGTTCATGTATAATAATAGGTGTAAAAGTCATGTATAATAATAGGTGTAAAGATCATGTATAATAATAGGTGTAAAGTGGCATGTATAATAATAGGTGTAAAACATGTCATGTATAATAATAGGTGTAAAGGAGTCATGTATAATAATAGGTGTAAATGATCATGTATAATAATAGGTGTAAAGTGTCATGTATAATAATAGGTGTAAAGGTCAGTATAATAATAGTGTAAAGTGATCATGATAATAATAGGTGTAAAAGTCATGTATAATAATAGGTGTAAAGTGGTCATGTATAATAATAGGTGTAAAGTGATCATGTATAATATAGGTGTAAAGTGGTCATGTATAATAATAGGTGTAAAACAGTCATGTATAATAATAGGTGTAAAGGATCATGTATAATATAGGTGTAAAGTCATGTATAATAATAGGTGTAAAACAGTCATGTATAATGATAGTGTAAAGGCATGTATAATATAGGTGTAAACATCATGTATAATAATAGGTGTAAAGTCATGTATAATAATAGGTTAAGGTCATGTAAATGATAGGTGTAAAAGTCATGTATAATAATAGGTGTAAAGTGTCATGTATAATAATAGGTGTAAAACAGTCATGTATAATAATAGGTGTAAAGGTCATGTATAATAATAGGTGTAAACGTCATGTATAATAATAGGTGTAAAGTGGTCATGTATAATAATAGGTGTAAAAGTCATGTATAATATAGGTGTAAAACAGTCATGTATAATAATAGGTGTAAAGTCATGTTATAATAAAAGGTGTAAAAAGTCATGTATAATAATAGGTGTAAAGTGTCATGTATAATAATAGGTGTAAAGTGTCATGTATAATAATAGGTGTAAAGTGTCATGTATAATAATAGGTGTAAAATCATGTATAATAATAGTGTAAAAGTCATGTATAAAATAGGTGTAAAGATCATGTATAATATTAGTGTAAAGTGGTCATGTATAATAATAGGTGTAAAGTCATTATAATAAGGTAAATGCATGTATAATATAGGTGTAAAGTCATGTATAATAATAGGTGTAAAGTGTCTGTATATAATAGTGTAAAGGTCATGTATATATAGGTGTAAAAGTCAGTATAATAATAGGTGTAATGTCATGTATAATAATAGGTGTAAAACATATGTTAATATAGGTGTAAAGTCATGTAAATAATGGTGTAAGATCATGTATAATATAGGTGTAAAGATCATGTAAATATAGGTGTAAATCATGTATAATAATAGGTGTAAGTCATTATAATAAAGGTGTAAAGTGATCATGTATATAATAGGGTAAAGTCAGTATAATAATAGGTGTAAGGATCTGTATAATATAGGTGTAAAGTGTCATGTATAATATAGGTGTAAAACGTCATGTATAATAATAGTGTAAAGTATGTATATATAGTGTAATGATCATGTAAATATAGTGTAAAGTCATTATAATATAGGTGAAACGTCTGTAAATAATAGGTGTAACAGTCATGTATAAAATAGGTGTAAAACAGTCATGTTATAATGGTGTAAAAAGTCATGTAAATAATAGGTGTAAAGTCATGTATATAATAGTGTAAAGATCATGTATAATAATGTGTAAAGTCATGTATAATAAAGGTGTAAAATCATGTATAATAATAGGTGTAAAGTCATGTATAATAATAGGTGTAAACAGTCATGTTAATATAGGTTAAAGTCTGTAAATAATAGGTGTAACAGTCATGTATAAAATAGTGTAAAACGTCATGATAATAATGGTGTAAATCATGTATAATAATAGGTGTAAACGTCATGTATAATAATAGTGTAAGATCTGTTAATATAGGTGTAAAGTCATGTTAATATAGGTTAAGTCATGATAATAATAGGTTAAAAACAGTCATGTATAATAATAGGTAAAAGTCAGTAAATAATAGGTGTAAACGTCATGTATAATAATAGGTGTAAATGTCATGTATATATAGGTGTAAGTCATGTTATAATAGGTTAAAACGTCATTAAATAATAGGTGTAAGGTCATGTATAATATAGGTGTAAGTCATGTATAATATAGGTGTAAAACGTCATGTATAATATAGTGTAAATGTCATGTATAATAGTGTAAAGTGTCATGTATAATAATAGTTAAAGTCATGTATAAAATAGGTGTAAATGTCATGTATAATAATAGTGTAAAGTCATGTATAATAATAGTGTAAACAGTCATGATAATAATAGGTGTAAAGTCATGTATAATAATAGGTGTAAATGTCATGTATATAATAGGTGTAAAGTCATGATAATATAGTGTAAAAATCATGTATAATAATAGGGTAAAACGTCATGTATAATAATGGTGTAATGTCATGTATATATAGGTGTAAAGTGATCATGATAATAAAGGTGTAAAAGTCATGTATAATATAGGTGTAAACAGTCATGTATAATAATAGTGTAAGGATCATTATAATATAGGTGTAAAGTGATCATGTATAATAATAGGTGTAAAAGTCATGTATAATAATAGGTGTAAGACGTCATGTATAATAATAGGTGTAAAGGTCATGTATAATAATAGGTGTAAAGTGATCATGTATAATATAGGTGTAAAGTGTCATGTATAATAATAGGTGTAAAGTGATCATGTATAATAATAGGTGTAAAGTGATCATGTATAATATAGGTGTAAAGTGGTCATGTATAATAATAGGTGTAAAGTCGTAAAAGGTAAGTGTCTGATATAGGGTAATCATGTAAAAAGTGTAAGTCAGATAAAGTAATGATCAGTTAATAAGGGAAGTCAGTAATATATGTAAATCAGAATGGTAAGTGTATGTAAAAAGGTGTAGTCGTAAAAAGTGTAATAGTGTTAATAATAGTGTAGACATGTAATATGGTAAACAGTCTGTAAATATGGTAAATCATTAATAAAGGTTAAATAGTAATAGGTGTACATCATAATTAGTAACATTAAAAGTGTAAATAGAATAAGTGAACAGTATGATAAAGTGAAGCAGTATAATAGGTGTAATCATGATATAATAGTGAAATCAGAATAGGGAGTGTAATATGTAATAGATATAAGTGTCAGTATAAAGTTAAGGTGTAAAGTGAGCATGAAAAGTGAAAGTCATAAAGGTAAGATGATAAGTAACACTTATTGGTACATAATAATTAAAATACATGTTAATATAGTAAGTCAGAAATAGGAAGTCTGTATATATAGTTAAGTCATATATAGTGAATCATTAAATATAGGTAAACATCAAAAATAAAGTAAAAAGTAATGAAATAGGTAAGTCATTAATAAAGTGAATAGTATATATGGTAAGTATAATAGGTTAAAGTATAATAGGTAAAGTGCTTAATAAAGGTGTAACAGCAGTATATAAGGTTAACTGTAATAATAGGTGTAAAGTCTGAAATAAGGTGAGTATGATATGGTATAATTAGTGTAAGTCATGTAAAAGGGAATAGTATATAATAGGTGAAAATATGTAAATAGGTAAAGCATTAAATAGTAAGTCATTTAATATAGTGTAAAATATGTGAAATGTCATGTAAATAAGGTAATCTGTATAAAGTGAACATTAAAATAGTTAAGTCTTATAAATAGTGTAAAGGATCAGATAAAGAAACTTATATAGGTAATCAGTAAAATAGTGTAAGTCTGTATAAAGTGAAGACAGTAATAGGGTAAGTCAGTAATAAGGGTAAGGCAGTAAATGTAAAGTGCATGTAAATAGGTGTAAATCATGTAAATAGTGTAATGTCATTAATATAGGAAGTCATTTAAAATGTTAAAGTCATTATAAGTTAAATATGTTAATAATGTAAAGGATAATAATAGGAACGTCATGTAAAAGTGTAATGTATAAATAAGTAAAAGTCATTATATAATGTGAAACGATAAATGGTAATCATAATAGGTTAACGCAATATAGTGTAAATATCTGTATATAAAGTGTAAGTTCATAATATAGTGAACATGTATAATGAAAGAGTAATGTAATGTAATATAGGTAATATAATAATGTGTAAAAGTCATGTATAATATAGGTAAAAGTCATGTATAATAATAGGTGTAAAGCATGTATAATAATAGGTGTAAAGTGGTCATGTATAATATAGGTGTAAAGTGTATAAAATAATAGGTTAAAATCATGTATAATAATAGGTTAAAACAGTCATGTATAATATAGGTAAAAATCATGTATAATTAATAGGTTAAAGTGTCATGTATAATAATAGGTGTAAAGTGTCATGTATAATAATAGGTGTAAAGTGTCATGTATAATAATAGGTGTAAAGTGATCATGTATAATAAAGGTGTAAAACAGTCATGTAATAATAGGTGTAAACAGTCATGTATAATAATAGGTGTAAAGTCATGTATAATATAAGGTGTAAAAATCATGTATAATATAGGTGTAAAGTGTCATGTATAATAATGTAAAGTGATCATGTATAATAATAGTGTAAAGGATATATAATATAGGTGTAAAGGTATGTAAATAAGTGTAAAAATCATGTATAATAATGGTGTAAAGTGGTCATGTATAATGATAGGTGTAAAAGTATGTATAATAATAGGTGTAAAGTGTCATGTATAATAAGGTGTAAAGTATCTGTAAATATAGGTGTAAAAGTCATTATAATAAAGGTGTATAAATAAATGGTATAATAATAGTGTAAAACAGTCATGTATAATAATGGTGTAAAACAGTCATGTATAAAATAGGTGTAAAAAGTCATGTATAATAAGGTGAAAAGTGAATAATGTAATAATATGTAAACAGTCATGATTATAATAATAGGTGTAAAGGATCATGTATAAAATAGGTGTAAAAAGTCATGATAATAATATAGTGTAAAGATATCATGTATAATAATAGGTGTAAAACAGTCAGTATATAATAGGTGTAAAATGATCATGTATAATAATAGGTGTAAAACAGTCATGTATAATATAGGTGTAAAACGTCATGTATAATAATAGGTGTAAAACGTCATGTATAATAATAGGTGTAAAAATCATGTATAATATAGGTGTAAATATCATGTATAAAAAGTAGGTTAAAAGGTAAGTATTAATAATAGGTGTAAAGTATCTGTAATAATAGGTGTAAAACAGTCATTAAATAATAGGTGTAAAAAGTCATGTATAATAATAGGTGTAAAAATCATGTATAATAATAATGTGTAAAACAGTCATAGTATAAATGATAGTGTAAAATGATCATGTATAATAATAGGTGTAAAGGTCATGTAAAATAAGGTGTAAAAGTCATGTATAATAATAGGTGTAAAGTGATCATTAATAATAATAGGTGTAAAAAGGTGATCATGTATAATAATAGGTGTAAAGTGATCATGTATAATAATAGGTGTAAAGTGGTCATGTATAATAATAGGTGTAAAGTGATCATGTATAATAATAGGTGTAAAACAGTCATGAAATAATAATAGGTGTAAAACAGTCATGTATAATAATAGGTGTAAAGTGGTCATGTATAATAATATGTGTAAAACAATCATGTATAATGATAGGTGTAAAACAGTCATGTATAATGATAGGTGTAAAGTGATCATGTATAATAATAGGTGTAAAACAATCATGTATAATAATAGGTGTAAAACAATCATGTATAATGATAGGTGTAAAACAGTCATATATAATGATAGGTGTAAAACGGTCATGTATAATGATAGGTGTAAAGTGGTCATGAATAATAATAGGTGTAAAGTGATCATGTATAATAATAGGTGTAAAGTGGTCGTGTATAATTGATAAGTAATACATTCACATGACCTCTTGCCTGATTTGCATGTACCTGTAGAGTCGGGGTGTCACGTTGTTTGAGGCGGCGGCACGGGGAGATATGGAGCAGGTGGATCGTCTGAGTTTTGCCAACTTCCAGGACAAGGTAAACTATGGGTGGATGTGACAGGATCTTGTCTGTTGTGAAAACACAGAGTGGTGCTGTGTGTGTGTGTTGTTGTCTGTTGTGAAAACACAGAGTGGTGCTGTGTGTGTGTGTGTTGTTGTCTGTTGTGAAAACACAGAGTGGTGCTGTGTGTGTTGTTGTCTGTTGTGAAAACACAGAGTGGTGCTGTGTGTGTGTGTGTTGTCTGTTGTGAAAACACAGAGTGGTGCTGTGTGTGTGCATTGTTGTCTGTTGTGAAAACACAGAGTGGTGCTGTGTGTGTTGTTGTCTGTTGTGAAAACACAGAGTGGTGCTGTGTGTGTTGTTGTCTGTTGTGAAAACACAGAGTGGTGCTGTGTGTGTTGTTGTCTGTTGTGAAAACACAGAGTGGTGCTGTGTGTGTTTGTTAATTGTCTGTTGTGAAAACACAGAGTGGTGCTGTGTGTGTTGTTGTCTGTTGTGAAAACACAGAGTGGTGCTGTGTGTGTGGTTGTTGTCTGTTGTGAAAACATAGAGTGGTGCTGTGTGTGTTGTTGTCTGTTGTGAAAACACAGAGTGGTGCTGTGTGTGTGTTGTTAATTGTCTGTTGTGAAAACACAGAGTGGTGCTGTGTGTGTTGTTGTCTGTTGTGAAAACACAGAGTGGTGCTGTGTGTGTTGTTGTCTGTTGTGAAAACACAGAGTGGTGCTGTGTGTGTGTGTTGTTGTCTGTTGTGAAAACACAGAGTGGTGCTGTGTGTGTTGTTGTCTGTTGTGAAAACACAGAGTGGTGCTGTGTGTGTGTTGTAATTGTCTGTTGTGAAAACACAGAGTGGTGCTGTGTGTGTGTGTTGTTGTCTGTTGTGAAAACACAGAGTGGTGCTGTGTGTGTTGTTGTCTGTTGTGAAAACACAGAGTGGTGCTGTGTGTGTGTGTTGTTGTCTGTTGTGAAAACACAGAGTGGTGCTGTGTGTGTTGTTGTCTGTTGTGAAAACACAGAGTGGTGCTGTGTGTGTGTGTTGTTGTCTGTTGTGAAAACACAGAGTGGTGCTGTGTGTGTTGTTGTCTGTTGTGAAAACACAGAGTGGTGCTGTGTGTGTGTTGTTAATTGTCTGTTGTGAAAACACAGAGTGGTGCTGTGTGTGTTGTTGTCTGTTGTGAAAACACAGAGTGGTGCTGTGTGTGTTGTTGTCTGTTGTGAAAACACAGAGTGTGCGTGTGTGTTGTTGTTGTCTGTTGTGAAAACACAGAGTGGTGCTGTGTGTTGTGTTGGTTGAAAACACAGAGTGGTGCTGTGTGTGTTGTTTTGTCTGTTGTGAAAACACAGAGTGGTGCTGTGTGTGTGTGTTATTGTCTGTTGTGAAAACACAGAGTGGTGCTGTGTGTGTTGTGTCTGTGTGAAAACACAGGTGGTGTGTGTGTGTTGTTGTCTGTTGTGAAAACACAGAGTGGTGCTGTGTGTGTTGTTGTCTGTTGTGAAAACACAGAGTGGTGCTGTGTGTGTGTGTTGTTGTCTGTTGTGAAAACACAGAGTGGTGCTGTGTGTGTTGTTGTCTGTTGTGAAAACACAGAGTGGTGCTGTGTGTGTGTGTTGTTGTCTGTTGTGAAAACACAGAGTGGTGCTGTGTGTGTTGTTGTCTGTTGTGAAAACACAGAGTGGTGCGTGTTGTTGTGTGTTGTTGTCTGTTGTGAAAACACAGAGTGGTGCTGTGTGGTGTTGTTGTCTGTTGTGAAAACACAGAGTGGTGCTGTGTGTGTGTTGTTGTCTGTTGTGAAAACACAGAGTGGTGCTGTGTGTGTGTTGTTGTCTGTTGTGAAAACACAGAGTGGTGCTGTGTGTGTGTGTTGTTGTCTGTTGTGAAAACACAGAGTGGTGCTGTGTGTGTGTTGTTGTCTGTTGTGAAAACACAGAGTGGTGCTGTGTGGTTGTTGTCTGTTGTGAAAACACAGAGTGGTGCTGTGTGTGTTGTTGTCTGTTGTGAAAACACAGAGTGGTGCTGTGTGTGTTGTTGTCTGTTGTGAAAACACAGAGTGGTGCTGTGTGTGTGTTGTTGTCTGTTGTGAAAACACAGAGTGGTCTGTAGTGTGTTGTTGTCTGTTGTGAAACACAGAGTAGTACTGTGTGTGTGCATTGTTGACTGTTGTGAAAACACAGAGTAGGTGCTGTGTGTGTGCATTGTTGTCTGTTGTGAAAACACAGAGTGTTGCTGGTGTGTGTTGTCTGTTGTGAAAACACAGAGTGGTGCTGTGTGTGTGTTGTTGTCTGTTGTGAAAACACAGAGTGTGTGCTGCTGTGTGTGAGTTGTCTGTTGTGAAAACACAGAGTGTGCTGCGTGTGTGTGTTGTTGCTGTTGTGAAAACACAGAGTGGTGCTGTGTGTGTTGTTGTCTGTTGTGAAAACACAGAGTGGCTGTGTGTGTGTGTTGTTGTCTGTTGTGAAAACACAGAGTGGTGCTGTGTGTGTTGTTGTCTGTTGTGAAAACACAGAGTGGTGCTGTGTGTGTTTTGTCTGTTGTGAAACATAGAGTGGTCTGTTGTGTATTGTTGTCGTTGTGAAAACAGAGTGTGCGTGTGGTGTGTTGTTAATGTTTTCATTATGTTATGATGATGAGAATGGCGATGATGATAGTGATGATACTGTGGAGTTTCATTTAAGATTTAGGCTGTGTGACAGTACTTTACTCTGGATTTCATAAGATATCCTAGCGTTAAGAAGGCTGAGAGATACAGACACCTGCAGACTAGATCAGGAAATTTACGCAACACCCTCAGTGACACATCTGTAACTTGGCTGTGTGATCCTAGTCTTCCCAATTAGCACACTCAGTGGCACACTCAGTGGCACGCTTAGTGGCGTGCTCAGTGGCACACTCAGTGACACACTCAGTGACACACTCAGCCCTGGATAGAAGCTGGCCAGATCTGAGAAATCCCATAAAAACAATTTTTTGGGATGATGAGAGTTCAGACATATGACTTGCTTGTCCACATCCATTGAACAAGCCTCTTGGCCACTTTGATGGTAGATTATAGTTTTTTGGGGTTTTTTGTTGTTGGTTTGATTGGTTTTTATTTAGGTTTTATGTTGGGCTTGTTTTTTTTGTTTTGTTTTTGTGAATTAGCAAGGAACTTAATTCTCAAGACATAGGAGAAGGTGAGTATGCTTTTTGTTTTGTTTTGGTTTGGTTTGGTTTAGTTTGGTTTAGGTTTTGGGGGGGGAGGTCAAGATTAGATCAAGATGGGATTGAATTTTTTATTAAAGGTGAGGGAATAAGAAGTTGTCATCAGGAAGATTGAAAAAAAAAGAAGAAAAGACTTGTTTTAATTAATATTTAGGAAAAGAATTTTTAATGAATATTTTCTAAAAAATTGAGTGTTGGAAAGGAGATTGAGAGTGAGATGTCATTTAGCCATGAACATTTTCTGTCCATGATGTTTTCTGTTGTTGCTGATGTCATTTAGCCATGAACATTTTCTGTCCATGATGTGTTCTGTTGTTGCATTACTACAGAAAACTTGTTTGTTTCTCTGTCAACAGAATGGCTACACAGCCTTGATTCGGGCCATCGTCTTCAACCAGGTAGGCGTGGCCAAGTACCTGTGTACCTCCAGACCTGAACTCAAGTCTGTCCCTGATAATGTAAGTGTTGCCATAATGTCACCTGTAAGTGTTATCATAATGTCACATGTAAGTGTTATCATAATGTCAAATGTAAGTGTTATCATAATGTCACATGTAAGTGTTATCATAATGTCACATGTATTATCATAATGTCACATGTAAGTGTTATCATAATGTCAAATGTAAGTGTTATCATAATGTCACATGTAAGTGTTATCATAATGTCACATGTAAGTATTATCATAATGTCACATGTAAGTGTTATAATGTCACATGTAAGTGTTATCATAATGTCACATGTAAGTGTTATCATAATGTCATATATAATGTTATCATAATGTCACATGTAAGTATTATCATAATGTCACATGTAAGTATTATCATAATGTCACATGTAAGTATTATCATAATGTCACATGTAAGTGTTATAATGTCACATGTAAGTGTTATCATAATGTCACATGTAAGTGTTATCATAATGTCACATGTAAGTGTTATCATAATGTCACATGTAAGTATTATCATAATGTCACATGTAAGTGTTATCATAATGTCACATGTAAGTGTTATCATAATGTCACATGTAAGTGTTATAATGTCACATGTAAGTATTATCATGTCACATGTAAGTATTATCATAATGTCACATGTAAGTATTATCATAATGTCACATGTAAGTATTATCATAATGTCACATGTAAGTGTTATCATAATGTCATGTAAGTGTTATCATAATGTCACATGTAAGTATTATCATAATGTCACATGTAAGTGTTATCATAATGTCACATGTAAGTATTATCATAATGTCACATGTAAGTATTATCATAATGTCACATGTAAGTGTTATCATAATGTCACAAATAAGTATTATCATAATGTCACACTAAGTATTATCATAATGTCACATGTATTATCATAATGTCACATGTAAGTATTATCATAATGTCACATGTAAGTATTATCATAATGTCACATGTAAGTGTTATCATAATGTCACATGTAAGTGTTATCATAATGTCACATGTAAGTATTATCATATGTCACATGTAAGTTTATCATAATGTCACATGTAAGTTTATCATAATGTCACATGTAAGTATTATCATAATGTCACATGTAAGTGTTATCATAATGTCACAAATAAGTATTATCATAATGTCACACAAGTATTATCATAATGTCCATTAATTATCATAATGTCACTGTAAGTTTATCATAATGTCAAATGTAAGTGTTATCATAATGTCACATGTAAGTGTTATCATAATGTCACATGTAAGTATTATCATAATGTCACATGTAAGTGTTATAATGTCACATGTAAGTGTTATCATAATGTCACATGTAAGTGTTATCATAATGTCAATGTAAGTGTTATCATAATGTCACATGTAAGTATTATCATAATGTCACATGTAAGTATTATCATAATGTCACATGTAAGTATTATCATAATGTCACATGTAAGTGTTATAATGTCACATGTAAGTGTTATCATAATGTCACATGTAAGTGTTATCATAATGTCACATGTAAGTGTTATCATAATGTCACATGTAAGTTTATCATAATGTCACATGTAAGTGTTATCATAATGTCACATGTAAGTGTTATATAATGTCACATGTAGTGTTATAATGTCACATGTAAGTGTTATCATAATGTCACATGTAAGTGTTATAATGTCACATGTAAGTGTTATCATAATGTCAAATGTAAGTGTTATCATAATGTCACATGTAAGTGTTATCATAATGTCACATGTAAGTATTATCATAATGTCACATGTGTGTCATAATGTCACATGTAAGTGTTATCATAATGTCACATGTAAGTGTTATAATGTCACATGTAAGTATTATCATGTCAATGTAAGTATTATCATAATGTCACATGTAAGTATTCATATGTACATGTAAGTATTATCATAATGTCACATGTAAGTGTTACATAATGTCATGTAAGTGTTATCATAATGTCACATGTAAGTGTTATCATATGTCACATGTAAGGTTATCATAATGTCACATGTAAGTATTATCATAATGTCACATGTAAGTATTATCATAATGTCACATGTAAGTGTTACATAATGTCACAAATAAGTATTATCATAATGTCACACTAAGTATTATCATAATGTCACATGTATTATCATAATGTCACATGTAAGTGTTATCATAATGTCACATGTATTATCATAATGTCATATGTAAGTATTATCATAATGTCAAATGTATTATCATAATGTCACATGTAAGTGTTATCATAATGTCACATGTAAGTGTTATCATAATGTCACATGTAAGTGTTATAATGTCACATGTAAGTATTATCATGTCACATGTAAGTATTATCATAATGTCACATGTAAGTATTATCATAATGTCACATGTAAGTATTATCATAATGTCACATGTAAGTGTTATCATAATGTCATGTAAGTGTTATCATAATGTCACATGTAAGTGTTATCATAATGTCACATGTAAGTGTTATCATAATGTCACATGTAAGTATTATCATAATGTCACATGTAAGTATTATCATAATGTCACATGTAAGTGTTATCATAATGTCACAAATAAGTATTATCATAATGTCACACTAAGTATTATCATAATGTCACACTAAGTATTATCATAATGTCACACTAAGTATTATCATAATGTCACATGTAAGTATTATCTTAATGTCACAACATCCCTGTAGTCAATTTGATCTTGGGTTGGGTATTTTGGTTTTCGTTCAAGAAAAGTAAAACAGACCGCAGATGAGATTAGAAATTCCTATGAAAAAGAAAGATACTGTGTGGATTGTAGGGACTCACCTGAGGACTTTGAAAGCTTGTTACCTGTCTGTTTTTCTTTTAGCATGGTCAGGGTCTGAAAGCTTGTTACCTGTCTGTTTTTCTTTTAGCATGGTCAGGGTCTGAAAGCTTGTTACCTGTCTGTTTTTCTTTTAGCATGGCCAGGGTCTGAAAGCTTGTTACCTGTCTGTTTTTCTTTTAGCATGGTCAGGGTCTGAAAGCTTGTTACCTGTCTGTTTTTCTTTTAGCATGGTCAGGGTCTGAAAGCTTGTTACCTGTCTGTTTTTCTTTTAGCATGGTCAGGGTCTGAAAGCTTGTTACCTGTCTGTTTTTCTTTTAGCATGGTCAGGGTCTGAAAGCTTGTTACCTGTCTGTTTTTCTTTTAGCATGGTCAGGGTCTGAAAACTTATTTCTTTTTCGTTTTTCTTTTAGCATGGCCAGGGTCTGAAAGCTTTTTTCTTTTTCGTTTTTCTTTTAGCATGGCCAGGGTCTGAAAGCTTTTTTCTTTTTCGTTTTTCTTTTAGCATGGCCAGGGTCTGAAAGCTTTTTTCCTTGTTGTTTTTCTTTTAACATGGCCAGGGTCTGAAAACTTTTTTCTTTTTCGTTTTTCTTTTAGCATGGCCAGGGTCTGAAAGCTTTTTTCCTTGTTGTTTTTCTTTTAGCATGGCCAGGGTCTGAAAGCTTTTTTCTTTTTCGTTTTTCTTTTAGCATGGCCAGGGTCTGAAAGCTTTTTTCCTTGTTGTTTTTCTTTTAGCATGGTCAAACTCTGAAAGCTTTTTTCTTTTCGTTTTTGTTTTAGCATGGTCACATTTCAGTCTGGTAGCCTGTATAAAAGATGTGGTCTTCAACAAGATAATCAAGTTGTAAAGTCTGTAATCAATTATGATTAGTTAAAATGAATGTCACGATGTTTCAGTGCAACCGATACCCATTGCACTATGCTTGTGCCCTTCCTGCTGGCCAAGATTACGTCTTCGTCAGAATTCTCTTGGAACGAAACCCAGAACTGATTGAGAAAAAGATGGACAAGGTGAGTGGATATTGTATTTTCTAACGTGATGATAACAACCAGAAATATGCACAAACAGAATAAGAACACATATTTCATTGAACAAAACAGGATAGGCACAACGTTTTGGCTGACAAGTTTCAGTTTCAGTTTCTCAAGATGACGCCTCTGCGCTCAGAACGAATTCCATATGCACTAACATCACAGGTGCCGTGTGTATGGTGATCATGGCACAAGCCTTAAGCCTGCACATAAACCCACGTTGTCAGTGTTTGAATTCAATACGTGGCATTATATTTTTGTCTGTGCATGCTACACAAAGCTACATTTTAGAAATAATAGTCTTTTAGTATTGTGTAACATACGTGTGAACAATATGCAATACTGTTTTTGTCTGTGGACGTGACAGATACACAGTCCTACACATGTAATAACTACTTCCTTTCCCTTGACTTTTTCTGCAGCAGAAGGCGTCATGTAGAGATGAAGCTGGTGTCTGCAGGTAGATGGGAAGTCTGGCGTAGAGTTGTACTGTACATGTGGAGTGTATCTGCCACTTACCTAGCACTGCTATGGCTTTCCTCTGGCTCTGACACCAAGGCATAAGGTGTAGACTTGAAGGGCCAGTTGGTTGACTGGCATCCTGGTCAGGTGGCTGGACCATTTGATCTGTTGATGTGTGATGTTATTATTGATCATTGTTGTTTCAACTGTTTGTCACATCTTTTCATCTCTAATCATGTCTCGTTTGGTCGTGTTTGCCACTCTTTTGCAACATCTCAGTTCATAGTTGTTGTTTTTTTTTTTCTTTGAATGTTTTGTTTAAAATCCAGATCCACAATGGATGTGTCATCGTGGGTACAAAGATTGTACTGGTAAGCTTAGTTTTTGATCCTGTAAGGATTGTTGGCTGTTTTGGTCAGGATGAAAGTTGGTAGCGCTCACTATTTGTGCATACAGTACACAGTATTTTTGTTTGTGTGCAGTGTGTGTACAATGCACAATACTGTGTTGTTGTCAGTGTTTGTGTGCAGTGTGTGTACAATGCACAATACTGTGTTGTTGTCTGTGTTTGTGTGTAGTGTGTGTACAATGCACAATACTGTGTTGTCTGTGTTTGTGTGCAGTGTGTGTACAATACACAATACTGTGTTGTTGTCTGTGTTTGTGTGTAGTGTGTGTACAATGCACAATACCGTGTTGTCTGTGTTTGTGTGTAGTGTGTGTACAATGCACAATACTGTGTTGTTGTCTGTGTTTGTGTGTAGTGTGTGTACAATGTACAATACTGTGTTGTTGTCTGTGTTTGTGTGTAGTGTGTGTACAATGCACAATACTGTGTTGTTGTCTGTGTGCAGTGTGCAGTGTGTGTACAATGTACAATACCGTGTTGTTGTCTGTGTTTGTGTGCAGTGTGTGTACAATGCACAATACTGTGTTGTTGTCTGTGTTTGTGTGCAGTGTGTGTACAATGCACAATACTGTGTTGTTGTCTGTGTTTGTGTGTAGTGTGTGTACAATACACAATACTGTGTTGTTGTCTGTGTTTGTGTGTAGTGTGCGTACAATGTACAATACTGTGTTGTTGTCTGTGTTTGTGTGTAGTGTGTGTACAATGCACAATACTGTGTTGTTGTCTGTGTTTGTGTGTAGTGTGTGTACAATGCACAATACTGTGTTGTTGTCTGTGTTTGTGTGTAGTGTGTGTACAATACACAATACTGTGTTGTTGTCTGTGTTTGTGTGTAGTGTGTGTACAATGTACAATACTGTGTTGTTGTCTGTGTTTGTGTGTAGTGTGTGTACAATGCACAATACTGTGTTGTTGTCTGTGTTTGTGTGTAGTGTGTGTACAATGCACAATACTGTGTTGTTGTCTGTGTTTGTGTGTAGTGTGTGTACAATACACAATACTGTGTTGTTGTCTGTGTTTGTGTGTAGTGTGTGTACAATGTACAATACTGTGTTGTTGTCTGTGTTTGTGTGTAGTGTGTGTACAATGCACAATACTGTGTTGTTGTCTGTGTTTGTGTGTAGTGTGTGTACAATGCACAATACTGTGTTGTTGTCTGTGTTTGTGTGCAGTGTGTGTACAATACACAATACTGTGTTGTTGTCTGTGTTTGTGTGTAGTGTGTGTACAATACACAATACCGTGTTGTTGTCTGTGTTTGTGTGTAGTGTGTGTACAATGTACAATACTGTGTTGTTGTCTGTGTTTGTGTGTAGTGTGTGTACAATGCACAATACTGTGTTGTTGTCTGTGTTTGTGTGTAGTGTGTGTACAATGCACAATACTGTGTTGTTGTCTGTGTTTGTGTGCAGTGTGTGTACAATACACAATACTGTGTTGTTGTCTGTGTTTGTGTGTAGTGTGTGTACAATACACAATACCGTGTTGTTGTCTGTGTTTGTGTGTAGTGTGTGTACAATGCACAATACTGTGTTGTTGTCTGTGTTTGTGTGTAGTGTGTGTACAATGCACAATACTGTGTTGTTGTCTGTGTTTGTGTGTAGTGTGTGTACAATGTACAATACTGTGTTGTTGTCTGTGTTTGTGTGCAGTGTGTGTACAATGCACAATACTGTGTTGTTGTCTGTGTTTGTGTGTAGTGTGTGTACAATGTACAATACTGTGTTGTTGTCTGTGTTTGTGTGCAGTGTGTGTACAATACACAATACTGTGTTGTTGTCTGTGTTTGTGTGCAGTGTGTGTACAATGCACAATACTGTGTTGTTGTCAGTGTTTGTGTGCAGTGTGTGTACAATGCACAATACTGTGTTGTTTGTGTACAGTGTGTGTACAATGTACAATACTGTGTTGTTGTCTGTGTTTGTGTACAGTGTGTGTACAATGCACAATACTGTGTTGTCTGTGTTTGTGTGCAGTGTGTGTACAATGCTCAATACTGTGTTGTTGTCTGTGTTTGTGTGTAGTGTGTGCACAATGCACAATACTGTGTTGTTGTCTGTGTTTGTGTGCAGTGTGTGTACAATGCTCAATACTGTGTTGTCTGTGTTTGTGTGCAGTGTGTGTACAATGCTCAATACTGTGTTGTCTGTGTTTGTGTGCAGTGTGTGTACAATGCACAATACTGTGTTGTCTGTGTTTGTGTGCAGTGTGTGTACAATGCTCAATACTGTGTTGTTGTCTGTCTCTCAGGATGGGCTATATCCTGTGGATTATCGCAAGCTGCGGGGAACATCAACTGTAGATCAGTTGTTGACTGACGCTCGCACATTGGATGCTTATGGAGTGGTAAGTTCAATGATCACATAGTTCTCAGAATTGTTTCCCTTTGCTTTATCTGTACAGTGGATTTGCTACAGGAAACCACCATCATATCTTCACTAGAAAAAATCCCCAAACAGGTAACACCAGACCATAATGAAACTACTGCTTTGAATTGAAAAATCCAGGTAGACCTAGGGAGAAAATGTTAGACAGTTTCACAGAGTGAGTGGGGGCAAGAAGCTGGTGAATATTGTGAGGGAGTCAAAGGGTTAATTAAGTTTTTGCAGTTGGTGGATGAGGTGCGGCAGTCAAAAGGTAACATTTTGTTCATGACCCCCTAAAGTGTAAGGACACAGTACTTTGTGAGATATGTTACATAATGTAACATAATGTACTCCAAGACTTTAAGTTTATGAGTGTAAATCTTATGCTGTAACTTTCACAGGGTTACTTGTTCACTGTTCATTGTGCCATTGGCTCGTTGTGTAAATCTTATGCTGTAACTTTCACAGGGTTACTTGTTCACTGTCCATTGTGCCACTGGCTCGTTGTGTAAATCTTATGCTGTAACTTTCACAGGGTTACTTGTTCACTGTCCATTGTGCCACTGGCTCGTTGTGTAAATCTTATGCTGTAACTTTCACAGGGTTACTTGTTCACTGTCCATTGTGCCACTGGCTCGTTGTGTAAATCTTATGCTGTAACTTTCACAGGGTTACTTGTTCACTGTCCATTGTGCCACTGGCTCGTTGTGTAAATCTTATGCTGTAACTTTCACAGGGTTACTTGTTCACTGTCCATTGTGCCACTGGCTCGTTGTGTAAATCTTATGCTGTAACTTTCACAGGGTTACTTGTTCACTGTCCATTGTGCCATTGGCTTGTGTAGATATATGTATGGTCAATTATCATGGTCGATGAAGTCCAACCTAGCACTTTATTTGTGTACAGTGGCTTGTAAGGCAGCAACTAGGATTTACCACTCCTGTATGTTTGTAGGGGGTGGTGATGTGTTGTTTGTGATTTCTCACACACACACACACACACACACACACACACACACACACACACACACACACACACACACACCACACACACACACACACACACAACACACACACACACACACACACACACAACACACACACACACACACACACACACACACACACACACACACACACACACACACACACACACACCACAACACACACACACACACACCACACAACACACACACACACACACACACACACACACACACACACACACACACACAACACACACACAACACACACACACACACACACACACACACACACACACACACACAACACACCACACACAACACACACACACACACACAACACACACACACACACACACACACACAACACACACACACACACACACACACACAACACACACAACACAAACACACACACACACACCCCAACACAACAACACCACACACACCACACAACAAACACACACACACAACCAACACACAACCCTATTGTAAGCAGTGTTTTGTGAGAGACATGTATGCATGTTGTTAACTGACCCTGTGCAGACATGTTGCTGTGCAGTTTGTGTCTTCCATCTTCACTTGCTGTGCATGCTGGGTAGGATTTATTTTCATGAAGCACCACATGCTGCCTGGCTGACGGAATGTTTGACGTGTGTATTGATGTTCTACATGCATGTACCTGTTCAGGAAGTGCATACATGGGCAGGTGTACTTTTACCTTGACCTAGGGGATCAGAAATCCTCTACCATGTAGCCAGCTGGCTCTGTGCAGGCGGCTTGAACTTTGACCTTTGTATTGGAAATCTGATGTTGTAGCCGGTTGGCTTTTGGGTCTGTTGATTCTTGATTTATCACAACATTGTGCGCATAAATGTTACGTTGTTGGTGTTTTTCGTTGTTAAGTGACGGATCTGGTTGGCATCGATGAAGAGCTCCCATCTCACAATGTGACTGCACAAATTTGAGTCTGGCTTGAGTGGGGAAATGTTGTGTGTACATTCATTAGTCCTCTTAGCTGTGAGTGGATATCAGTCACTATCCAGGGTTGGGGAAGGTAAAGCAGTGAGGGAGATGTGTGCAGCTGTCCTAATGTTGACTTTGAGAAAAGTTGAGATCTCAGTCTCACCATAATGTGAAGGGTTTTGGACAATCTTTGCCTTTAGATAATGAAGACTTATGTTGCATGTTTCAGAGAGGACCACCACTGGGGCCATTGCCTGCAGACACTCAGACCGGCCAACAGCTGGAGGAATGATGTGCACAGACGCGTGTCCTGTCTACAGTATTCCATCATTGTGCAGACATTTTCCCTATCTGTTAGAGAAGTGAGAGATCAAGACATTGTGTTTTATAAAACTGTCTTCAGTAGGTAACAATGTTCTGAAACCAGTGACAGATACATCCCAACATCCCAATATCCCAACATCCCAATATCCCAACATCCCAACATCCCAACATCCAAAGAAGCTTCCAAGGTTGTTGTAAAACTGGTGATGAACACAAACCAAAAGCGTGTTGACTATGTTCTATGTTTATGTTGCAACCAGTTCATCAAGGTTTGTTTTATCAGTGTCGCTGTCAGTTGGTTTAATTTGAGGTTATGATCGACAAAGCTGTTGCAAATTTTCAGATAGTTTGATACTTTTTGAGCTGGTAACTGATGTGAAAAGACCAGAGACTGCTTGAAACTGTGTATAGTCAATATCTGTACTGCTTGAAACTGTGTATAGTCAATATCTGTACTGCTTGAAACTGTGTATAGTCAATATCTGTACACGTACAGATCATCCTCCAACCTTCCTTCCTTCCTCCCCACAAAAAGTGTAAACAAAGTGGCAGCACATACTGGTTAGAGGATTGTTGTAGGAAAGCAGTGTTCTGTATACTTCAGAGAAAATCAGAGGATAAGTGTTTTATTAAAAGAAAAAGGAAAACAATGGGGGAAAAGAAGACACCGCGGTCATGTAATCATCAGGTGCACAGCAATAGAAACATGAAGGTGTTTAAAAAGAAAAGAAAAGATTCCAAACAATAAAGTTCATACAGATTGTGATGAATAGGAAAGTAAATATGAACCCAAAAGTCAAATCACATTTCTTTCCAAGATACAGATATAGCTGTGGAAATCAGTTCATATAACCTCCTGTTCCTCTGTTCTGCTTTCCCCCTGCCTTTATCTCCCTCCTCACACACACACACACACACACACACACACATATCCACTCAGTCTGTTCTGTCCCATGTCACACAACCAGGGAGTGACAGCGTCGTTTACAGGTAGCCAGGTTATGTCAACAAGATGTAGATTACTTTCAGTCGCAGTTCATTGAACAAGAGCAGGTTTTTTTGGCAGGTGCCTAGCTGACTGCCTCTCGCTTGGCTGCTTACCTGTGGCAGGCTTGACTGCTCACCTGTGACAGGTAGATAGTGTACACCACCCACAACAGTACTGGTGTTCGCATGATGGTCCTGTTCTGACCTTATCTGTCAAAACAATCAAAACATCTCACCATGTCAGGTCCATGTGTGCTGACCATTAGCTTTCAGTGAAAGTAGCATGGACTTTGTAGCTGACCCAGTTTGATACTGTTGATATCGTTTCGCTCTGTCGCTGGATTACTGCAGGGAGTATGGACAAGACAGATCTCTTTTACTGCAGGGAGTATGGACAAGACAGATCTCTTTTACTGCAGGGAGTATGGACAACACAGATCTCTTTTACTTCAGGGAGTATGGACAAGACAGATCTCTTTTACTTCAGGGAGTATGGACAAGACAGATCTCTTTTACTTCAGGGAGTATGGACAAGACAGATCTCTTTTACTGCAGGGAGTATGGACAAGACAGATCTCTTTTACTGCAGGGAGTATGGACAAGACAGATCTCTTTTACTGCAGGGAGTATGGACAAGAAGATCTCTTGGAGGAGATAATACTATTGGAGGGATAGATCTGGCCTGATATAGCTTTGTGTTTTTTCTTGTTTTGCTCTTATGGGGGTGTGAGTACAATTTTAGGAGGGGAGGGGGGGATGAATTGAGGTTTCTCGCCCATGAAAATGGATTTGAATTGTAGTTTGGGACTTGTACTTGTGTACGTGTGTGTGTGTGTGTGTGCGCAGAGGGGTTTTGTCTTCTGTTTATTTTTGCTGCTTGTTTGTTTGTTTCATTTCTGTATTGTTTGGGTTTGTTTTTGTTGGTTATTGTGATTGTTGCAGTTCATTTAATCTTAATCAGTAGGGAGCTGCTTTTTTCTGTTGTCACAAATGTACAGATTTGTTTTAAAATTCTCATTTTGTGGGTGGTTAGAAATGGTATGTGGTGATGCAGATGTTTATTATACACATGTACATTTTGTTTAAATACAGTACCTCAGCATAATCACAGGCGTTGTTCTGTGTGGATAGCCACACCTTGATTCCTTTGACTTGGTTTCCTGTGTTAGTCTCTGTATTATGTATGTTTGTTTTGAGATGAAGAAAAATTGCAGTATTGATATTTTTTTGCTTTTGTTTTTAAACTTGTGCCTTCAAGACGGTGATAGCCTAGACCTAGCGTGTATCGTTGTTGTATCAAGGGATTTCTGTTCCTAGTTAAAGGGAGGGAGCCTGGAAGTGTTGGATGTTGATTTGGGGAGAATGATTACTTCATAAAATCCTCCATGATTTTTAATGAGCTTTTGACTCTACAGTCACAATAGAGACTTCTTTGTGTGTACGTCAATGTCTTCATGTGTCTGAAAGTTCATTACTTTTCTTCTACTTGTATATGGCACAGTCAGAAACTAATTCACACAGACATTTTGTTTTATTATCTGAATGAACATTTATGTTGAAAAGTTTGTGTTTTTTGCTAGTTGCCATGAATTTTGTCAGTTAAATATACATTCATTCAACAGATACACATGAAACAGACATTCTCTGTGTAGATTTGTTTGTGCTATGGCAACATCAGGAATCATTCTACATTCTCTGCATAGATTTGTTTGTGCTATGGCAACATCAGGAATCATTCTACATTCTCTGCATAGATTTGTTTGTGCTATGGCAACAGCAGAAATCATTCTACATTTTCAAAAGTATTTCCCTTGTTTGAGTCTTTCTGTGGCGTCCATTATGCTGTGGATGGTGTAATGAAGCTTATGTTTGACTTTGGGTGAGAGTGACAAACATTGTTTTAACCACTGTAGTTTAGGATCATAGGATCTGTGAGAATCATTTAATGTTTCAAGCATTTTGTTGGACACAGGCAGTGCTGTGATGTTACGTTGTTACATTGGGTTGTGTTTTTCTTCTTATTGGTATGTTAAATTTCAGCGGTTGTGTAATTCTTTCATGTTGAAACAATGCAGTATTCAATTTTATTGGTGGTTTAACTTGCTTTGAATGTTGACATTTCTTCTCAGAGACTTATCATCAATCAGTGTCTTCCAGTTTTTGTGTTACTGAAATATAACATCTCCTCGCCTCACCTCTGCCCTCCCTCTGTCTCCTTCGCTCACTCCCTCTCTGTCTGTCCATTCCCCTTCTTTGTCCTTCCGTCACTCCCTCTCTGTCTGTCCATTCCCTTCTTTGTCCTTCCCTCACTCCCTCTCTGTCTGTCCATTCCCTTCTTTGTCCTTCCCTCACTCCCTGTCTGTCTGTCCATTCCCCTTCTTTGTCCTTCTGTCACTCCCTCTCTGTCTGTCCATCCCCTTCTTTGTCCTTCCCTCACTCCCTGTCTGTCTGTCCATTCCCTTCTTTGTCCTTCTGTCACTCCCTCTCTGTCCATTCCCTTCTTTGTCCTTCTGTCACTCCCTCTCTGTCTGTCCATCCCCTTCTTTGTCCTTCCCTCACTCCCTCTCTGTCTGTCCATCCCCTTCTTTGTCCTTCTGTCACTCCCTCTCTGTCTGTCCATTCCCTTCTTTGTCCTTCTGTCACTCCCTCTCTGTCTGTCCATTCCCTTCTTTGTCCTTCTGTCACTCCCTCTCTGTCTGTCCATTCCCCTTCTTTGTCCTTCCCTCACTCCCTCTCTGTCTGTCCATTCCCTTCTTTGTCCTTCCCTCACTCCCTGTCTGTCTGTCCATTCCCCTTCTTTGTCCTTCCCTCACTTCCTCTCTGCCTGTCCTTCCCCCTCTTCCTGTCCTGCTGTTTATTTCTCACTGTATTGTCACATGTACACGAGTATCTAACAGTAGTAACATGTATACAAACATCCTTATTCATATGTTTCAGCAACGTGTGATACACATACATGTAGGCCTTGTACAGCACCCTACGCTCAATCAGACCTATTTTGTTTCCATCTTAATATAATACACACATATTTTGTAGTAGCAACATGTACACAAACATGCCTACTTATATGTTTCAGCAACATGTTTCAGCATGGTGATAGGTGTTGTCAAAAGTCTGTTTTATTTTCATGTTGATCTTGGTACAGCCCCTGATGTAAAGTATATGTATATGTATAGCCTGTTTCCTGGGTCCTTCTTAAAACAGATTAATTCTTTATTTTTCTAAAAAAAAAAAATATCGAGAGAAAAATGAAAAAAAAAGTTTATTTTTTAACTTGCAGCAGATTTATCATCTGCAGTGTGTGTCTGTTTATGTCCATTGCATTGACTTGATCTTTTTAAAGAAAACGATGAATGACAACAATGTCTGTGCCTTTACAGTGTATGGTGTTTTCTCCTAACTGATAATACTTCACACAAAACACCACGACTGGATTGCATGCTGAAAGCATTTTCATTCCTGCACATGTACATTAAGAGTAAAATGGTATAAAAAATAAAGATGTGACATTTGTTATAAAAATTGAAATAATGAAAAAGAAGAAAATGAACACAAAAACAAAGAAGAAGAAGAAAGTAAACAATCTCATATTTTTGCTTGCTTGTTTCCAGTAAGTGTACCAGCTAAGCAGGCTATATATCCAATCGCTCAAATGTTGACATTTCATTTTAAAAACAGTAGTATGCTGGTGTATTGAAACATTTGTTTTTGTTTGAAGAAAAAGACATTGTTCCGGGTTGAGCAAATATTGCTACATTTCTTGTTTATTCAGTATTTGAAGTTTGTGCATTGGTTTTGGTTGTATGTTGATGTTATGTATATTTGGGAACATAATAAAGTCATGTAAAAGTGTATCTCTCTGTGTGCGCATTGTATGTATGTGTTTCCTGATATGCTTTTCATTTTTTTAAATGTTTTTTTAATGGAATCTGTCAGATCAAATGTGTGTGCCTTACTAGTACAGATACATAGGCCAGGCCATTTTAAAATGCAGGGGCTGTGTTGATTAAACCATAATGATAGTGTTGGTCATTTAGATATGAGCAGTACATGTACACTCTTGGATGTAATTATCTGTGAATCGGATGGCGAGATGAAAGAAAAGCACAGTAGTTAGACACTCTAGGGACAGCCGAACAGCAGAAGGTCCTCACAGGAGAAACCCCCGTCAAACAAGTGTTTGGGCCCTTAACTCCTGACACTCTAAGGGGGCCGGGCCACATCCAGGTCATGACTCCTAGTTGTCCTTCTGCTCTTGCCTTTTTCTGTGGTTTGTTGTTGTTGTTGTTTGTTTTTTGTTTTTTTGAGAAATGTGTCCTTCTTTGGGAATCGAACCCGCGCATCTAGGTGGTCAAGTTTCTTAAGGCAAAGTCTCCCTTGTGACGGATGCCTTAACCACTTTTTGGCGTGATGGAAGAACAGAGGAGGGCAAAAGGAAAAGAAGAAGAATACAAAAAGATATATAAAGGAAGCTTGGCTGGAAACAAAGTGCAAAGAGATAGAAGACTGGTTGCTTCAAATCTAAATATGGTACGATTATTATCGAAAAAGACAAAATATTATACAGATGGGGAGAGTACATTAAAGACCTTTTTGACGATAACAGAAAGGAAGAACGCATCATAAGAAAGAACGTTGAAGGACTACCAATAGTGAAAGATGAAGTTAGAGCGGCATTGAAAAAGATGAAACCGGGAAAAGCCCCAGGGCCAGACAATATTACTTCAGATATGATCGAGGCTCTAGATGAATTTGGTATAACAGTCCTCCTAAATGAAATGTATGACACTGGAAGAATCCCTAAAGATATGTCAAAATCAATTTTCATTGCACTTCCCAAGAAAGCAGGGCTATGGGATACGAACTCCACCATGCAATCAGCTTGATGAGTCATGTGACAAAGATTCTATTAAGAATAGTCATAATGAAGACCAGGAAGAAAATTGATACAGAAACAGCACAACAGTGTCGATTTCTTGACGGGAAAGGAACTATTAAAGCCTTGTACGTCCTAAGATCTCTCAAAGAAAGATCAATGAAAAAGGATTTATATTTATGTTTTGTTGATTATACGAAGGCTTTGATCGGGTAAGACACGAAGAATTAATCAACCAACTAGAAAGGCTCAATGTTGATAGAAAGGCTCTAAGAATAATAAAGAATATGTACTGGGAACTAACAGCACCAATGAGAGTAGAAAATGGTATAAACATTTTTCGAAATATCAAAAGAGAGGTTAGGCAGGGATGTATTGTTACCAGTTCTGTTTTCACTTTACAGCGAAAACATCATGAGAAATTTAGAAGAATGCCTTGGGATAAAGTTTGGAGGGAAAATGTTAAACAATTTTCGTTATGTAGATGACACCGTTCTAATTGCAGAAAATACAAAAGACCTAAAACATCTTGTGAATACAATAGAAATAGAAAGCAAGAGTAAAGGGCTGGAGCTAAATCGTAAGAAGACTGAAGTTATGGTGATCAGTAAAAAACAAACAAACAAGAAATCCCCTCATGCAAAATAACAGCAAATAGCACAACTTTCAGACAGCTTGTGAAGTTTAAATATGTGGGAACAGTCATCTCATCAGAAGGCAGATGCACATTAGAAATAATCGGCAGAATCGGCCAAGCTAAACCAGCATTCAAGAAAATGAAAAGCGTTCGTACCAACAAATACCTATCAATTAACATCAGGAAGAGAGTTTTGCAGTGTTATAATAGAACCAGTACTGTCGTACGGATGTGAAGCGTGGACAATCAACACGCGAAGTCAGAACGAGATTGAGGCAGTTGAAATGTGGTTTCCAAGAAAAATGTGAAGTGTTCCATGGACAGCAAAGAAACAAAACAGACAGTCTTGAAAAAAGCAGACACAAAAAGAATATTAATGAAGAAGATTAGAAAAAGACAAGCAACATTTATAGGACATTTTATGAGGCAAGAGAAATTAGAGCATCTAGTCAGAACAGGAAAGCTGGAGGGGAAAAGAGCACCAGGTAGACCCAGGTAGAAAATATTGGACGGACTGGCAGAGTGGATAAAGACAGAGAGGGTGGGAGATGTACTTGCAATGACGAAAGATAGATTCGTATGGAGGGTCATGATCACCAACGCCATGCAGCAGAGCACATGGTGATACAATACAATACAATTTTTTTTTTTTATTGTGGTGATGATGATGATGTGGTGATGATGATGATGACGACGACGATAACGATGATGACGACGATGATGATGACGACGAAGATGATGATGACGAAAAAATCATAATGGACAGTTTGCTGTGTGTGTGTGTGTGTGTGTGGTGTGTGTGCGTGCGCGCGTGTGTTTGTCTGTGTGTGTGTGCACGCGCGTTTGCGTATGTGGTGTGTGTGTGTGTGCGCGCGCGTGTGTGTGTCTGTGTGTGTGCGCGCGCGTTTGCGTATGTGTGTGTGTATGTGTGTGTGTGTGTGTGTGTGTGTGTAAATGTTGTTGTGTGTGTGTGTGTGTGAGTGTGTGTGTTTGTGAGTGTGTGTGTGTGTGTAAGTGTAAGTGTGTGTGTTTGTGTGTGTGTGTGTGTGCGCGCGCGCGCGCGCGCGCGTGTGTGTGTGTGTAAGTGTTTGTGTGTGTGTGTGAGTGTGTGTGTGTGTGCGTTGTGTGTGTGTGTGTGTGTGTGTGTGTTTGTGTGTGTCCCTTTCTCTCTGTAGAACCCGAACTGCAGTGTTGTGACATGGTCAGATTGTCCACATCATTGAAGATTGTGTTTCTCTCTGTCTTGTTCTTTGTCTTACCTACCAGTGTGACGTGCCTCGCTTAACCGTTCTGACCTTCTTCCTGTCTCTGTCGGCACCGTCTGCCTGATGGCAGAAATGTCACCGTTTGTGTCGTTAATATGTGTGTGACATTACCACATGTAACATATACTACTATGTCATAAAAACACTCCAGACAGCTTTCTGTTAACTTTTATCGTACACAGACCTACCACTTGACGATACACGTGAATTCAAGCAATAGTACGTTTCTCTGAGAACAAAGCAAAGAATGTTTAAACTTTATACATGGATACAGCTTTACGTGCAGAAGGAAGGTGTACTACAGAGATTTCTGTCCCTGGACCCACACTAAAGATTGTGATGAGACACTCTACCATCCACTACACGTGTTTACACACTTCAACACCATTTCACTAATGGAAAATTATACGCCAACCTACAAATGTTATGCGAACTACAACGCTTCACATATAGGCCTACCAGTATGTAGACACCACTGAGTGGGTAAACAGATGGAGAACTAGATAACAGTCTGCGCGCACATACACCAACACACAGACATACACAAATGCACACGCACACACATACACACATACATATACATCAACACACACACACACATACACACACGGGCGCGCGCGCGCACGCACAAAGACACACAAACACACACACATATACACACACACGCACATACACACTCACACCAACACACACATACACAAACACACCAGCACACATACCAACACACACACACACCAACACACACACACACACACTAACACACATACACACACACACCAACACACACACACACACACACACACACATACACACACACACACACACGCAAGCACTCACACGCGCGCGCACACACACATCACCACCACTATCACTACCACCACTACCACCATGCACCACACACACATACACAACGGAAATGTTTTATTGGTCTTCTTTACAAAAAAATAAATGGTAGAAAAAAGGACACAGTTTATAAAAGAACAAAAACAACAACGAAAGAAGTGAAGCATCAAAGAAAACCAATGTTACAGTCTGTGTTTGACGTCACATGCAATATTGCCCAACACATTACGCTTAGTCAATCTTAATGAACATCTCACATGCAGTAGAATTCAACTTGCGTTGGGTTGAAAACAATCAAAAAAAAACAAAAAACTTCGAACCATTACGTAGGCCTATACACTTTTTTAGTAAACTGCATATGTTTGGAATTCTGCTGCTCGTGTTTGGTTTCCGTAATTGTTCGATCTTTATCTGCCACATACACAGAACATAACTTTTGTACTGACCAGTCGTCATGGTGTGGTGGTTAACACAACGTCATGGTGTGGTGTGGTGGTTAACACAACGTCATGGTGTTAGTGGTTAACACAACGTCATGGTGTTAGTGGTTAACACAACGTCATGGTGTTAGTGGTTAACACAACGTCATGGTATTAGTGGTTAAGATAACGTCATGGTGTGGTGGTTAACACAACGTCATGGTGTTAGTGGTTAACACAACGTTATGGTGTAGTGGTTAACACAACGTTATGGTGTAGTGGTTAACACAACGTTATGGTGTTAGTGGTTAACACAACGTTATGGTGTAGTGGTTAACACAACGTATATGGTGTTGTGGTTAACACAACGTTATGGTGTGTAGTGGTTAACACAACGTTATGGTGTTAGTGGTTAAACACAACGTTATGGTGTTAGTGGTTAACACAACGTATGGTGTAGTGGTTAACACAACGTTATGGTGTAGTGGTTAACACAACGTATGGTGTAGTGGTTAACACAACGTTATGGTGTGTGGTTAACACAACGTTATGGTGTTGTGGTTTAACACAACGTCATGGTGTAGTGGTTAACACAACGTTATGGTGTTAGTGGTTTAACACAACGTTATGGTGTTAGTGGTTAACACAACGTTATGGTGTAGTGGTTAACACAACGTTCATGGTGTTAGTGGTTAACACAACGTTATGGTGTTAGTGGTTAACACAACGTCTATGGTGTGTAGTGGTTAACACAACGTTATGGTGTTAGTGGTTAACACAACGTTATGGTGTTAGTGGTTAACACAACGTTATGGTGTAGTGGTTAACACAACGTTATGGTGTGTGGTTAACACAACGTTATGGTGTGGTGGTTAACACAACGTTATGGTGTTAGTGGTTAACACAACGTTTATGGTGTTAGGTGGTTAACACAACGTATGGTGTTAGTGGTTAACACAACGTATGGTGTGTGGTTAACACAACGTCATGGTGTAGTGGTTAACACAACGTATGGGTAGTGCAAGTAGTGGTTAACCAACGTATGGTGTGTGGTTAACACAACGTTATGGTGTATGGTTAACACAACGTATGGTGGGTTAAACAACGTCAGGTGTAGTGTTACAAACTATGGTGTGTGGTTAACACAACGTTATGGTGTAGTGGTTAACAAACGTATGTGTAGTGGTTAACACAACGTAGTGTGTGGTTAACACAACGTTATGGTGTAGTGGTTAACACAACGTATGGTGTTGTGGTTAACACAAGTCATGTGTGTGTAACACAACGTATGGTGTTAGTGGTTAACACAACGTCATGGTGTGGGTTAAACAACGTATGGTGTAGTGGTTAACACAACGTTATGGGGTGTAACACAAGTAGTGTGTGTTACACATTATGGTGTTAACACAACGTTATGGTGTGGTTAACACAACGTATGGTGTGGTGTTACACAACGTATGGTGTGTGTTAACACAACGTTATGGGTTGGTTAACACAACGTATGTGTATGGTTAACACAAGTATGGTGTGGTAACAAACGTCATGGGTGGGTTAACACAGTATGGTGAGTGGTTAACACAACGTTATGTGTGGTGGTTAACACAACTTGGTGTGTGGTTAACACAACGTATGGTGTGTGTAAACACGTTATGGTTGGGGTAACACAACGTTATGGTGTGGTTAACACAACTTGGTGGTGTTAACACAACGTAGGTGTGTGTTAACACAAGTATGGTGTGTGGTTAACACACGTTATGGTGTTGGTTAACCAACTATGTGTAGTGGTTAACCAACGTTATGGTGTGTGGTTAACACAAGTAGGTGTGTGGTTAACACAACGTTTGGTGTAGTGGTTAACACAACGTTATGGTGTTGGTGGTTAACACAACGTTATGGTGTTAGTGGTTAACACAACGTCATGGTGTAGTGGTTAACACAACGTTATGGTGTTAGTGGTTAACACAACGTCATGGTTGTTAGGGTTAACACAACGTTATGGTGTATGGTTAACACAACGTATGGGTTAGTGGTTAACACAACGTATGGTGTGTAAGTGTTAACACAACGTTATGGTGTAGTGGTTAACACAACGTTATGGTGTTAGTGGTTAACACAACGTTATGGTGTAGTGGTTAAACAACTTTATGGTGTTGTGGTTAACACAACGTTATGGTGTTGTGGTTAACACAACGTATGGTGTTAGTGGTTAACACACACGTTATGGTGTAGTGGTTACACAACAGTTATGGTGTTAGTGGTTAACACAACGTTATGGTGTTAGTGGTTAACACAACGTTATGGTGTGTGGTTAACACAACGTTTTGGTGTTTAACACAACGTTATGGTGGTGTTAAACAAACGTATGGTGTTAGTGGTTAAACAACAGTTGTGGTAGTTAGGTGGTTAACACAACGTAAGGTGTTATGTTAACACAACGTATGGTGTAGTGGTTAACACGTGGTGAGTGGTTAACACAACGTTATGGTGTGTTAGTTGGTGTTAACACAACGTTATGGTGTAGTGTTAACACAACGTTATGGTGTGTGTTAACACAACGTTATGGTGTTGTGGTTAACACAACGTTATGGTGTGTGGTTAACACAACGTTATGTGTGTGGTTAACACAACGTTATGGTTAGTGGTTAACACAACGTCATGGTGTAGTGGTTAACACAACGTTAGGTGGTGGTTAACACAACGTTATGGTGTGGTGGTAACACAACGTGTGTGTGGTTAACACACTTATGGTGTGGGTTAACACAACTATGGTGTGTGGTTAACACAACAGGTTATGGTTAATGTAGGTGGGTTAACACAACGTATGGTGTAGTGTTAACCAACTTATGGTGATTATGGTTAACACAACGTATGTTGTGGTTAAACACATGTATGGTTATAAACAATTAGGTGTGTGGTTAACACAACGTTATGGGTAGTGGTTAACACAACGTCATGGTGTAGTGGTTAACACAACGTCATGGTGTATGGTTAACACAACGTTATGTGTTATGGTTAACACAACGTCATGGTGTGTGGTTAACACAAGTCATGGTGTAGTGGTTAACACAACGTTATGGTGTTGTGGTTAACACAACGTATGGTGTTGGTTAACACAACTATGTGGTGGTTAACACAACGTTATGGTGTGTGGTTAACACAACGTATGGTGTGTGGTAACACATGGTTTAACACCGTATGGTGTGGTGGTTAACACAACGTCATGTGTAGTGGTTAACACAACGTATGGTTGGTGGTTAACACTACGTTTGTGGGGTTAACACAAGTCTGGTGTAGTGGTACACAATTGGTGTAGTGTTAACACAACGTCATGGTGTGTGGTTAACACAACGTTATGGTGTGTGGTTAACACAACGTATGTGTGTGGTTAACACAACGTTATGGTGTGTGTTAACACAACGTTATGGTGTGGTGGTTAACACAACGTCATGGTGTGGTGGTTAACACAACGTTATGGTGTGGTGGTTAACACAACGTTATGGTGTGGTGGTTAACACAACGTCATGGTGTGGTGGTTAACACAACGTCATGGTGTGGTGGTTAACACAACGTCATGGTGTGGTGGTTAACACAACGTCATGGTGTGGTGGTTAACACAACGTTATGGTGTAGTGGTTAACACAACGTCATGGTGTGGTGGTTAACACAACGTCATGGTGTGGTGGTTAACACAACGTCATGGTGTGGTGGTTAACACAACGTTATGGTGTGGTGGTTAACACAACGTTATGGTGTGTGGTGGTTAACACAACGTCATGGTGTGGTGGTTAACACAACGTCATGGTGTGGTGGTTAACACAACGTCATGGTGTGGTGGTTAACACAACGTCATGGTGTCCACACTTCACATTCCACGAACAGCAAGAAATCCACAGTACATATTGTATCCACTGTCTCTTGATACTGACACCTTAAGCAAGCAAATGGCTTTTATGTGGGATCTACTGTGGCAGATTTTCATTGCTGTCGCTTTGGGTGGGATGAGGAAATATTGTGCCCCACAGGTTTTGTGGCTTATTTCTCTAGGCTGGTGTGTGTGTGTGTGGTGTGTGTGTGTGTGTGTGTGTGTGTGTCTGTGTGTGTGTGTGTGTGTGTGTGTGTGTGTCTCTGTGTGTGTGTGTGTGTGTACGAGAGATAAAGATCAAGTTCGGAAATGTATGGGTGTGCCATACGGCTCATCAGTCGTTTAACTGTTGCATGTTGGTGAGACAACCATGAACACTTCATGATTTCACTTACAAACAGGGCAGGTCAATATACTTTGCTTCCATTCTAAACTGGGATTTTTTAATCAAAAAGGTTGTTTTACTTTTCCTTTAATTTAAATGTGATGTTTATATAAATCATGGAGCAACTGGCCAACCCATCAAAATAGGCAAACTTATAGAAAACCAGAAACATACCAAAAAAAAAAAAAACCCCAAAAAAAACGAGAACGTGTATTCAGTGAACTCAAAAGACGGACGCAAATTTTCGCCCAACAGGCCCATGTCAAATGTAGGCAAAAGACAATTTGGAAACAAATTCACAAAGTAGATCGAAAAACAACAACGCAAATAACCAACTCTTTTGGTGTGTCGCTGAGCTGGAGCAAACTGGTGTCCAATTGATTGTGTCGTCACGGTGCAGTGGTCTTGTCTCCCGATACAAGTAGGGAGTGCTCATTGCATGTTGTGAGTCTCGACTGAGCTTTTATTTTATAAAGGTTTATCTATTTGTGCATGTTTTGTCGCGTTGGCATCAATTTTGATGTAGAAAAGGGCGTGCCACTAACTTCTAAAATAATTGCTAAATAATCTGTCGTCATATTTGTGCAGTTAGACGTTTTGTTCCCGTTAGTGAGGGTTGTTCCTGTTAACGACACAACAATCGATCCCTTTAGTCTGATTATGGACGGCAATGGGTGAGATACACACACACTCTATGTCTGTAGTCAGATACACACACACCCTATGTCTGTGGTAGATACACACACACCCTATGTCTGTGGTGAGATACACACACACCCTATGTCTGTGGTGAGATAACACACACACCCTATGTCTGTGGTGAGATACACACACACCCTATGTCTGTGGTGAGATACACACTATGTCTGTGGTGAGATACACACACACCCTATGTCTGTGGTGAGATACACACACACCCTATGTCTGTGGTGAGATACACACACACCCTATGCCTGTGGTGAGATACACACACACCCTATGTCTGTGGTGAGATACACACACACCCTATGTCTGTGGTGAGATACACACACACCCTATGTCTGTGGTGAGATACACACTATGTCTGTGGTGAGATACACACACATCCTATGTCTGTGGTGAGATACACACACACCCTATGTCTGTGGTGAGATACACACACACCTATGTCTGTGGTGAGATACACACTATGTCTGTGGTGATATACACACACCCTATGTCTGTAGTGAGATACACACACACCCCCTATGTCTGTGGTGATACACACACACCCTATGTCTGTGGTGAGATACACACTATGTCTGTGGTGAGATACACACACACCCTATGTCTGTGGTGAGATACACACACACCCTATGTCTGTGGTGAGATACACACACACCCTATGTCTGTGGTGAGATACACACACACCCTATGTCTGTGGTGAGATACACACACCCTATGTCTGTGGTGAGATACACACACACCCTATGTCTGTGGTGAGATACACACTATGTCTGTGATGAGATACACACACATCCTATGTCTGTGGTGAGATACACACACCCTATGTCTGTGGTGAGATACACACACACCCTATGTCTGTGGTGAGACACACACACCCTATGTCTGTGGTGAGACACACACACCCTATGTCTGTGGTGAGATACACACACACCCTATGTCTGTGGTGAGATACACACACACCCTATGTCTGTGGTGAGATACACACACACCCCTATGTCTGTGGTGAGATACACACACCCTATGTCTGTGGTGAGATACACACACATCCTATGTCTGTGATGAGATACCACACACCCTATGTCTGTGGTGAGATACACACACACCCTATGTCTGTGGTGAGATACACACACCCTATGTCTGTGGTGAGATACACATACCCTATGTCTGTGGTGAGATACACACACACCCTATGTCTGTGGTGAGATACACACACCCTATGTCTGTGGTGAGATACACATACCCTATGTCTGTGGTGAGATACACACACCCTATGTCTGTAGTGAGATACACACACCCTATGTCTGTGGTGAGATACACACACACCCTATGTCTGTGGTGAGATACACACACACCCTATGTCTGTAGTGAGATACACACACCCTATGTCTGTGGTGAGATACACATACCCTATGTCTGTGGTGAGATCACACACACCCTATGTCTGTGGTGAGATACACACACCCTATGTCTGTGGTGAGACACACACACACCCTATGTCTGTGGTGAGATACACACACACCCTATGTCTGTGGTGAGACACACACACCCTATGTCTGTGGTGAGATACACACACACCCTATGTCTGTGGTGAGATACACACACACCCTATGTCTGTGGTGAGATACACACACACCCTATGTCTGTGGTGAGATACACACACCCTATGTCTGTGGTGAGATACACATACCCTATGTCTGTGGTGAGATACACACTACACACCCTATGTCTGTGGTGAGATACACACACCCTATGTCTGTGGTGAGATACACATACCCTATGTCTGTGGTGAGATACACACACACCCTATGTCTGTGGTGAGATACACACACCCTATGTCTGTGGTGAGATACACATACCCTATGTCTGTGGTGAGATACACACACCCTATGTCTGTAGTGAGATACACACACCCTATGTCTGTGGTGAGATACACCACACACCCTATGTCTGTGGTGAGATACACACACACCCTATGTCTGTAGTGAGATACACACACCCTATGTCTGTGGTGAGATACACATACCCTATGTCTGTGGTGAGATACACACACACCCTATGTCTGTGGTGAGATACACACACCCTATGTCTGTGGTGAGATACACACACCCTATGTCTGTAGTGAGATACACACACACCCTATGTCTGTGGTGAGATACACACACACCCTATGTCTGTGGTGAGATACACACACACCCTATGTCTGTAGTGAGATACACACACACCCTATGTCTGTAGTGAGATACACACACACCCTATGTCTGTAGTGAGATACACACACACCCTATGTCTGTGGTGAGATACACACACACCCTATGTCTGTGGTGAGATACACACACATCCTATGTCTGTAGTGAGATACACACACACCCTATGTCTGTAGTGAGATACACACACACCCTATGTCTGTAGTGAGATACACACACACCCTATGTCTGTAGTGAGATACACACACATCCTATGTCTGTGGTGAGATACACACACATCCTATGTCTGTGGTGAGATACACACACATCCTATGTCTGTGGTGAGATACACACACCCTATGTCTGTGGTGAGATACACACACACCCTATGTCTGTGGTGAGACACACACACCCTATGTCTGTGGTGAGATACACACACACCCTATGTCTGTGGTGAGATACACACACACCCTATGTCTGTGGTGAGACACACACACCCTATGTCTGTGGTGAGATACACACACACCCTATGTCTGTGGTGAGATACACACACACCCTATGTCTGTAGTGAGATACACACACACCCTATGTCTGTGGTGAGATACACAGGATTTGTCATTAACCCTTTGACTCCCGCACCCTATACATCAGTTTCTAGCAGGAAGCCGGTGGATAGGATGAGTGAGTGATAGGGTTAAGTTTTTGCTATGCTAGCATAGTTGACAACGCAGGATGCTGGTGGACAGGGTGCGGGAGTCAAAGGGTTAATTCCACTGGCAGTGATACTCATGGCAGGAATAGGGAATGGTGGCATTTGGTACGTGAGTAGAGAGCATTGAATCAGGACTTAGTTGTCTTTGTGGGTTTCTTGTTAACCTCTTGTCCAATGCAGGACTGCACCTTACCGACACCCGATAGACTGTGCACTGTCTGCCACTATGGCGTACTGCGGTCATTGGATACGTTTAATCGTTCGTGCGTATACACTACGTCTGGCGAATGCATTTGTTTCATTGTGACGGCTGGTGTGTCGTGGGTTTTTTGTTTTGCCTCTGTGTGTGTGTGGGGGGGGGGGGGGGGTGGCTGAGTGGGTGTGGGCGTAGGGTTGTGTTGTTGTGTTTATCGAATACAGTCGTTTTAATTAATACGTTGGCAACAGTTCTCTGATTGACCCAGCAAAACGAGGCGTAATGACTCAGAGTTATACACTGTTCATTCTAGGCTCTAGCCAGGACGCGTGGGTTACAGAAAAGTGTTGCTGTGTTTCATGTTCTGTTGGGATTATCCTCAACCATGTCACACAAGCTTCTGACACAGCAGTCACAGTCGTCTGGAAACGGATGTCAAATCCATTGACGACGAAGAGGCAAAGTACTCGGTAACTGTCGCACACTAACCTCACCTATTCATCATCATCAAGTGCCCTGCCGCTTATGTTGGCGATCATGGCCATCCATATGTATCTATCCCTTGTTGCCGCAAGCAAGTCCGTCCAATATTTTCTCCCTGGGTCTACCTGGTGTTCTTTCCCTCCAACTTTTCTGTTGTGACCAGGTGCTCTAATTCCCCTTTCTTCATAAAGTGGCCAATAAACATTGCATGAGGTAAATGTAAAGGCAAGGACGTTACAACGTCTGTAGGTCAAGGTCATCCATGAAGTGTGTGGCTTGGCGGTAATAGCACATGTCCAGGAGGGGACAAGCACGTGTTCGAATCACGGATCTGTCAAATATTTTTCCTCCACACATCATTTTCCACTAAGTTTGTGTGTAAGAGGTGGGGTGGGGATATAGGTGTGTGTGTGTGTGTGTGTGTGTGTGTGTGTGTGTGTGTGTGTGTGTGTGTGTGTGTGTGTGTGTGTGTGTGTGTGTGTGTGTGAGTGTGTGTGTGTGTGTGTGTGTGTGTGTGTGTGTGTGTGTGTGGTGTGTGTGTGTGTGTGTGTGTGTGTGTGTGTGTGTGTGTGTGTGTGTGTGTGTGTGTGTGTGTGTGTGTATGTGTGTGTGGATGGGTGTAGGGGTGTAGGGGTGTGTTTGTGCTTAAGAAAAATAACAGAAAGTATAGTCGTGTGTTTATCGATCACAGTCCTTCAGTAGTCCTTGGAGCTAGTGTTTCAGATGAGAAGACAAACCGCGGCAAAATCCAGTGTGCAGCATGCACTCAGCACACGTTAAAGATTCCTGGGCAACAAAGGAGTTATCCCTGAAAAACTGTTGTATCAGCATCCACTTTGACAGGTACACAGAAATACACCAACAGACAGATAAAACAAATGACAGGTACACAGAAATACACCAACAGACAGATAAAACAAACCAATGACAGGTACACAGAAATATACCAACAGACAGATAAAACAAATGACAGGTACACAGAAATACACCAACAGACAGATAAAACAAACCAATGACAGGTACACAGAAACACACCAACAGACAGATAAAACAAATGACAGGTACACAGAAACACACAACAGACAGATAAAACAAACCAATGACAGGTACACAGAAATACACCAACAGACAGATAAAACAAACAAATGACAGGTACACAGAAATACACCAACAGACAGATAAAACAAACCAATGACAGGTACACAGAAACACACCAACAGACAGATAAAGCCAATGACAGGTACACAGAAATACACCAACAGACAGATAAAGCCAATGACAGGTACACAGAAATACACCAACAGACAGATAAAACAAACAAATGACAGGTACACAGAAATACACCAACAGACAGATAAAACAAATGACAGGTACACAGAAATACACCAACAGACAGATAAAACAAACAATGACAGGTACACAGAAATATACCAACAGACAGATAAAACAAATGACAGGTACACAGAAACACACCAACAGACAGATAAAACAAACCAATGACAGGTACACAGAAATATACCAACAGACAGATAAAACAAACCAATGACAGGTACACAGAAATACACCAACAGACAGATAAAACAACAATGACAGGTACACAGAAATATACCAACAGACAGATAAAACAACCAATGACAGGTACACAGAAATATACCAACAGACAGATAAAACAAACCAATGACAGGTACACAGAAATATACCAACAGACAGATAAAACAAATGACAGGTACACAGAAATACACCAACAGACAGATAAAACAAACAAATGACAGGTACACAGAAATAACCAACAGACAGATAAAACAAATGACAGGTACACAGAAATACACCAACAGACAGATAAAACAAACCCAATGACAGGTACACAGAAATATACCAACAGACAGATAAAACAAACCAATGACAGGTACACAGAAATATACCAACAGACAGATAAAACAAACCAATGACAGGTACACAGAAATACACCAACAGACAGATAAAACAAACCAATGACAGGTACACAGAAAACATACCAACAGACAGATAAAACAAATGACAGGTACACAGAAATATACCAACAGACAGATAAAACAAACCAATGACAGGTACACAGAAATACACCAACAGACAGATAAAACAAACCAATGACAGGTACACAGAAATATACCAACAGACAGATAAAACAAACAATGACAGGTACACAGAAATACACCAACAGACAGATAAAACAAACCAATGACAGGTACACAGAAATATACCAACAGACAGATAAAACAAACCAATGACAGGTACACAGAAACATACCAACAGACAGAAAAACAAATGACAGGTACATGAAATATACCAACAGACAGATAAAACAAATGACAGGTACACAGAAATATACCAACAGACAGATAAAACAAATGACAGGTACACAGAAACACACCAACAGACAGATAAAACAAACCAATGACAGGTACACAGAAATACACCAACAGACAGATAAAACAAATGACAGGTACACAGAAACACACCAACAGACAGATAAAACAAACCAATGACAGGTACACAGAAATATACCAAGCAGACAGATAAAACAAATGACAGGTACACAGAAACACACCAACAGACAGATAAAACAAACCAATGACAGGTACACAGAAATACACCAACAGACAGATAAAACAAACAATGACAGGTACACAGAAATACACCAACAGACAGATAAAGCCAATGACAGGTACACAGAAATACACCAACAGACAGATAAAACAAATGACAGGTACACAGAAATACACCAACAGACAGATAAAACAAATGACAGGTACACAGAAATATACCAACAGACAGATAAAACAAATGACAGGTACACAGAAATATACCAACAGACAGATAAAACAAACCAATGACAGGTACACAGAAATACACCAACAGACAGATAAAACAAACCAATGACAGGTACACAGAAATATACCAACAGACAGATAAAACAAATGACAGGTACACAGAAATATACCAACAGACAGATAAAACAAATGACAGGTACACAGAAACATACCAACAGACAGATAAAACAAATGACAGGTACACAGAAATACACCAACAGACAGATAAAACAAACCAATGACAGGTACACAGAAATATACCAACAGACAGATAAAACAAATGACAGGTACACAGAAATATACCAACAGACAGATAAAACAAATGACAGGTACACAGAAACACACCAACAGACAGATAAAACAAACCAATGACAGGTACACAGAAATACACCAACAGACAGATAAAACAAATGACAGGTACACAGAAACACACCAACAGACAGATAAAACAAACCAATGACAGGTACACAGAAATACACCAACAGACAGATAAAACAAACCAATGACAGGTACACAGAAATACACCAACAGACAGATAAAACAAACAAATGACAGGTACACAGAAATATACCAACAGACAGATAAAACAAACCAATGACAGGTACACAGAAATACACCAACAGACAGATAAAGCCAATGACAGGTACACAGAAATATACCAACAGACAGATAAAACAAACCAATGACAGGTACACAGAAATACACAACAGACAGATAAAACAAACAAATGACAGGTACACAGAAACATACCAACAGACAGATAAAGCCAATGACAGGTACACAGAAATACACCAACAGACAGATAAAACAAACCAATGACAGGTACACAGAAATACACCAACAGACAGATAAAACAAACCAATGACAGGTACACAGAAATATACCAACAGACAGATAAAACAAACCAATGACAGGTACACAGAAATATACCAACAGACAGATAAAACAAACCAATGACAGGTACACAGAAACACACCAACAGACAGATAAAACAAACCAATGACAGGTACACAGAAACACACCAACAGACAGATAAAACAAATGACAGGTACACAGAAACACACCAACAGACAGATAAAACAAACCAATGACAGGTACACAGAAATACACCAACAGACAGATAAAACAAAAGACAGGTACACAGAAACACACCAACAGACAGATAAAACAAACCAATGACAGGTACACAGAAAACACACCAACAGACAGATAAAACAAAACAAATGACAGGTACACAGAAATACACCAACAGACAGATAAAACAAACCAATGACAGGTACACAGAAACACACCAACAGACAGATAAAACAAATGACAGGTACACAGAAATATACCAACAGACAGATAAAACAAACCAATGACAGGTACACAGAAACACACCAACAGACAGATAAAACAAATGACAGGTACACAGAAATACACCAACAGACAGATAAAACAAACCAATGACAGGTACACAGAAATATACCAACAGACAGATAAAACAAACCAATGACAGGTACACAGAAATACACCAACAGACAGATAAAACAAACCAATGACAGGTACACAGAAATACACCAACAGACAGATAAAACAAACCAATGACAGGTACACAGAAATACACCAACAGACAGATAAAACAAATGACAGGTACACAGAAATACCAACAGACAGATAAAACAAATGACAGGTACACAGAAACATACCAACAGACAGATAAAGCCAATGACAGGTACACAGAAACACACCAACAGACAGATAAAACAAACAAATGACAGGTACACAGAAATACACCAACAGACAGATAAAACAAACCAATGACAGGTACACAGAAATACACCAACAGACAGATAAAACAAACCAATGACAGGTACACAGAAATACACCAACAGACAGATAAAGCCAATGACAGGTACACAGAAATACACCAACAGACAGATAAAGCCAATGACAGGTACACAGAAATACACCAACAGACAGATAAAACAAACAAATGACAGGTACACAGAAACACACCAACAGACAGATAAAACAAACCAATGACAGGTACACAGAAATACACCAACAGACAGATAAAACAAACCAATGACAGGTACACAGAAATACACCAACAGACAGATAAAACAAACCAATGACAGGTACACAGAAATACACCAACAGACAGATAAACCAATGACAGGTACACAGAAATACACCAACAGACAGATAAAGCCAATGACAGGTACACAGAAATATACCAACAGACAGATAAAACAAACCAATGACAGGTACACAGAAAACACCAACAGACAGATAAAACAAATGACAGGTACACAGAAATACACCAACAGACAGATAAAACAAACCAATGACAGGTACACAGAAATATACCAACAGACAGATAAAACAAACCAATGACAGGTACACAGAAATACACCAACAGACAGATAAAACAAACCATTGACAGGTACACAGAAATACACCAACAGACAGATAAAACAAACCAATGACAGGTACACAGAAATACACCAACAGACAGATAAAACAAATGACAGGTACACAGAAACACACCAACAGACAGATAAAACAAACAAATGACAGGTACACAGAAATACACCAACAGACAGATAAAACAAACCAATGACAGGTACACAGAAATACACCAACAGACAGATAAAACAAACCAATGACAGGTACACAGAAATACACCAACAGACAGATAAACCCAATGACAGGTACACAGAAATACACCAACAGACAGATAAAGCCAATGACAGGTACACAGAAATATACCAACAGACAGATAAAACAAACAAATGACAGGTACACAGAAATATACCAACAGACAGATAAAACAAACCAATGACAGGTACACAGAAATATACCAACAGACAGATAAAACAAACCAATGACAGGTACACAGAAACATACCAACAGACAGATAAAACAAATGACAGGTACACAGAAATACACCAACAGACAGATAAAGCCAATGACAGGTACACAGAAATACACCAACAGACAGATAAAGCCAATGACAGGTACACAGAAATATACCAACAGACAGATAAAACAAACCAATGACAGGTACACAGAAATATACCAACAGACAGATAAAACAAACCAATGACAGGTACACAGAAATACACCAACAGACAGATAAAGCCAATGACAGGTACACAGAAATATACCAACAGACAGATAAAACAAACCAATGACAGGT